>CAWUFW010018325.1:0-226203 GCA_963921515.1 Calotriton arnoldi
GGTCTGCACTTACCACAACCTTCTTAAGGCCAGTTACCCCTCCCCAGGAGAAGTTAACAACTGCCAGAGTATGGTCTGTTCTGACATTGCTAGCATTGGTCACTTGGTACATTTCACCAAGTATAATCTGCCCAGGATCCACAAGGTCTTGTGTCACCATGGTGACACTTGCCCCTGTGTCCCTTAATGCCAAAGCCTCTTTTCCATTGATTAAGGGCTGTTGCCTGTACTTGCCCAGATTACTGGGACTCACAGAGGAGGTCACATCCATGCCTCCATCACAGACTAGGACAGCCTGAGTGAGTTCTCTGACTAGGTCAGAGCTCATCTCCTTACCCAGGGTCAACCCTACTAAACCCTTGGCTTGTGTAGTCCCACCACCAACTGTAACTGCACTAGGGGGAACAGGTGCCTTAGGGGCATTGGTGGGGGCTGGAATAGAGTCTTTGGACTTGGTGCAATCACTGGTCCAGAGGGTCTTTTGCTTACAGACCTTGCACCATGGTTTCTTTTGGCCCTTCCCTTTGTTAGACTGTGAATCCCCACCTGAAGAAGATCTTTGGGGGCCTTGTGAAGACTTCTGGTCTTTACCCTTCTCCCCACCCTTATCAGAGTTTTTAGAACCTTGCTTCTTAGGGTCAACACCTTGGTTCTGTACCTTCTGCCTCACCCTGGTTCTGACCCATTTGTCTGCCTTCTTTCCCAATTCTTGGGGAGAGGTCAGATCAGAGTCCACCAGGTACTGATGCAACAGCTGATTTTGACAGTTATTAAGAATCTGCTCCCTCATGATAAGATTGTACAATCCTGTGAAGTCACATACCTTACTGCCCATCAACCAACCTTCCAGAGCCTTAGCAGAACACTCCACATAGTCTACCCAGTCTTGAGTCTGTGCTTTCTGGGTATCTCTGAACTTTAACCTGTATTGTTCAGTTGTTAGGCCAAACCCATCAATCAGAGCACTCTTCAAGACTTTGTAATTGTCAGCATCCTCTTCTCTTACAGTGAGGAGCTTGTCTCTACCTTTGTCTGCAAAGGAGAGCCACAAGATTGCTGCCCACTGCTCCTGAGGGACCCTCTGTACTTTACAGGCCCTCTCCAGTGCAGTCATCCATTTGTGGATGTCATCCCCACTCTGGTAGGGAGGGACAATCTTGCTCAGGTTTCTATGGTCATAAGACCTTTCCCTATCTCTGGGGAAATTGCTGCCACCATGGGACTCTAGTCCCATCTTTTTTCTCTGTCTATAGAGATCTAGGGACTCCCTGTCTATAGCCAATTGCTGTTTACTGAGCTCAAGCTGGGCTTGTTCATACTGAAGCAATCTCTTTCTCCTCTCATGAGAGAATTCCCTCCTATGAGAGGAGACAGAGGCCCCTACTGAGGTGTCAGAGTGGTTAGACTCCTGAGAGGGAGATCTAGCCCTTCTTGGCACACTCTCAATTCTTCCTGGGGGACAAAGGGGAGGTCATTCTGATCCTCCTCCTCATCCACAGGAGGAACTGGATTTTCCAGGTCAAGGTCATTGTCACCTTCCTGGCCAGTTTCAGAGGGGGGGTCCTGGGTTTCTTCACCCCTGACCCCTTCCTCATTTTCTGCCCCACCCTCCTTGCCTACCCCTTCAGACCCTAGGAGTCTTCTGAGATCATCTGACAGAAGGACCTCTCTGAGGTGTTGGGTGCTGGCACTTTTGCCTGTCTTCAGCTTCCTAGTACTGCACAATGCTCTCAATTCCAAGAATGGGAGATTATCATACTTGGAGGGAAGAAGCCCACTGGCTTCTGGCAAGGACTCACTGGTTCATGGCTTTGAAGACATTACTAGTGAGGTGTGGTGTATGCACTACCTACTCTAGTGTGGCCTACTAAACTCTCTTGAGTTGTAGAAAGGGTGTGCTATCCCTTAACACACAACTCTAAGTTCAGTAGAACTTACTGTATCCTAAGCTTGTTTTATATGTACCTAAGGTACCCTTAGTGGTTTTCAGTTGATCAATTCAATTGAGATTATCTGGTAAAACAATAGCAAGCTGGAATCCCACACGCTGCACACCAATGTGAGAAGTTGGCCTGGTATATGCTGTCCACTAATTATAGTGGGCACCTTGCACCACTCCAAACAACCCCTTATTGGAGATAGGTTAAAGACAACCTTTATTGAAAGCTATCCTAGTGGTAGCTATGGAGAGCAGCCTTCAGGCTAAGTCTTGAAGGAATGTAAAGCAGCTTGTTTTACCAGTCTATAATCCCTTGAGTGACCAAATGAAAGAGGACCTCACCAGGTATATATTTAAAATATATGTATTTAGTCTTAAACACACCCCTCTAGTCTCTTTATGAGGCTAGAGTTTGAAGTACATAAGTTACAAGTCAGTTATCAACAGTAATAGCACAAATACACGTTTGAGCCCTAGGGGCGTACTCAAACCATATACCAATAAAGTGGTATAAGAACCACGACTGAGCTAGACACAGGGCCTAGAGCCTGTAGAAGTGCTTGGCCCTCAAGGAACCACCCAAGGTAGTGACACAGGGGACCCACGGGGGACGCGTGCAGTGTGAGAACACAGCCGCGAGCCGCCGTTGACTTCTATGGGGAATGTCGCGGTTGGAGTTTTAAAGAAAAAGGACACTTAGAGGAGGACTTGGAGCAAACCCCTTTAGAACTAGGTTGTTCTAGAGTCTATACCCACGGGAGCACCGGAGTACTCGCGTTACCTCACCCAGGGGAGCCGGGTGCATAGGTGTCTTTCGGGGTCGGGTTTCGTCGTCGTTTTCAATGGCAATCTGCTGCAAAGTGCTGCTGGCGACCAAGTCGAAAGTGTTCGGGTAGATCCAAGGGTGG
Source organism: Calotriton arnoldi (assembly GCA_963921515.1). Lineage (NCBI taxonomy): Eukaryota > Metazoa > Chordata > Amphibia > Caudata > Salamandridae > Calotriton > Calotriton arnoldi. The sequence continues at coordinate 2,848 of CAWUFW010018325.1, forward strand.
ATCGGAGATCTGAAGAACCTGAAAGCAGAGGGGACAGAGTCTGGGTCACTAGCCAGTGACCAGGAAGGCCATGAGCAGATGCCCACCGATGTCGGGTGCTTCAGGTAGGTTGATGGTCGTCTTGACTCTTCAGCCACGAGGTCCAGGAGGCGTCGACGACGACCAGGAGCTGGATTCGAGCTGTACCACAATGTCTGTCGATTGCTGAGGTGTCGGCGACCGGATTGGACCCAACAAGCCTTGGCAATGGCAAGTCTTGTGGAAATAGAAGAAGGACGGTGGTACAGACCAGCAAGGTGTGAGGGACTCACCCAGCAAAGGTAAGTCAGGGCACGTCTGAACCAATTAGGGAAGCCCAAGCAGAAGAAGAGTTGCCTTTGAGAGGGCCCACTAGCCAACAGACTAGCGACCGCAAAGGAGCCTCGAGTGGACGCACTTGGAGCTGGCTCACAGGACACTCGTGGAGTGGAGGCCAGAGATCTTCGGTGCAGTTGGTGCTGGAGGTGGGGGCTACTCGGAGCCCAAAGCACAACTTCGTGGGAGACCAGGAAGAGGATGCACTTGCAAAAGTACTCGGTGTCCAGGGGTCACGGTTCCACATTACCCACGACAGCTACGGGCCTCAGCTTTGCTGGGGACTCAGGGCAGCCTTGGAGAAGTCTGGAAATCCACCTCTGGTGATGCAAAGCCTTCGGCGTCCGGCGGGAGCTTCAGCGATGCAGACCGGACAATTGCTTCTTAGGTGCCTGCCATGCAGGGGAGTCACTCCTTGACCCCAAGGGAGATTCTTCAGTCCTCTAATCTTGAAGTAGAGCGTCAAAGGTCCAGGATTCAGTGTCAGAGTTTCGTCCAGGGTAATCTAAAGTCCTAAGGACTGGGGTCCCATACTTATACTAAGTTAGGGGGTTGGACATACTCTGGGGACCCACCTATGGGAGGGTCAGGGAAGAGGGGTGATTACACCCATTCCCTTTGTCCAGTTTCGTGCCAGAGAAGGGGCAGGTAGCCCCTGCAACCGGTTTGAACTGGCATATGCACAGGGACACCAAATGTGCCCCCAGTGCAGGACCTCAAAGCACCAGAGGGTGCTCCCGCCCAGCCCCAATACACACTATCCTGTCTGGGGAGGTGGTTACACCTCCCTTCGATAGGAAACCTATTGTCCAGGCCTCCCCTGCCGGAGTTTCAGTCAGCAGCAGGAGGCCAGACCCGTGTCTGTGGCAGTGGCATCCATTTTGTGATGCCAGGGCTTTGGAAAGAAGTTACCGGGTAGGCCGGTGTGTACATGTCTCTCCCTCTAGAAGGGTGGAATGCTACCCCCGCCACCAGAACTGGCGGGGGGGTAGTATTCCAAGATGTTTGACACCAAACACGACATATTTCCGTGCAGCCATCCCAGAGTTAGCATTTAACGCGAGGTTATAAAGCGCTTAAGAGTATATGGTCAGGCTGCACTACAAACAGCATCAGAAAAGGGTCTCCGAATGCTGCAGAGGGGCTCTGCTCATGCAGGGGCACCCTCTCACATAAGAACCAAGCACTCTGCCTTCAGGATTGATAAGGCCTGCCATAGGAGTGACTTATAGGTTTATATGGGTGTATGTATGTAGTGATATAGGTAACCTATATCACAGTAAGGGGTGCATGCACCACCTTACCCAGGCTGCAGTAGCAGACCTGTGGTGTCATTTTGGCTGGCCTTCCAGGGGTGGCATAATACATGCTTCAGCCCCCGGCAGGCCTCTGAGGTACCTATGCCCTGGGTACATAGTATACCATATACTAGGGACTTATAAGGGCACTCCAGATTCCAATCAGAGCTGTGCCTAAGGCACATGGAAACCATTTTAGAGAGGAAGCAGCTACGCTGGGGTTCTGATTAGCAGGGCCCCAGCCAGACTAAAGTCGAAAAACAGTGAAGCATCAGCAAAAAGTGGGGGTACCCATGTAAAGCAGATCCTACTCTCCTACACACCTCTGTTGCTTCTTTCAGCAATTCTCTTGCCTCTTTGTGCACATCTCTTGCCTGTTTCTGCACTTCTCTTGCCTCTTTCTGCACCCCTGTTGCTTCATTCTGCACTTTCCATGCTTCTTTCTGCACCCGTCTTGCTTATTTCTGCACCCCTGTTGTCTCTTTATATACCTCTTTTGCCTATTTCTGCACTTTTCTTGCCTTTTTCTGCACCTCTCTTCCCTCTTTCTGCATGTCTGTTGCCTCTTTCTGCACCTCATTTGCTTCTATCTGCACCCTTGTTGTCTCTTTCTGCAATCGTCTTCCCTCTTTCTGTACCTTTCCTGCCTGTTTTTCCATCTCACTTGCCTCTTTCTGTACTTTTCTTGCTTCTTTCTACACCTCTGTTCCTTCTTTCAGCAATTCTCTTGCCTCTTTGTGCACTTCTGTTGGCTCTTTCTGCACCTCACTTGCTCCTTTCTACACTTCTCTTGCCTCTTTCTGCAGCCCTGTTGCTTCATTCTGCACTTTCTATGCTTCTTTCTGCACCTGTCTTGCTTCTTTCTGCACCCGTGTTGTCTCTTTATGTACCTCGTTTGCCTCTTTCTGCACTTTTCTTGCCTTTTTCTGCACCTCTCTTCCCTCTTTCTGCACGTCTGTTGCCTCTTTATGCAATTCTCTTGCATCTTTGTGCACTTCTATTGCCTGTTTCTGCACCTCTCTTGCCTCTTTTTGCACCTCTGTTGGCTCTTTCTGCACCTCACTTGCTCCTTTCTACACTTCTCTTGCCTCTTTCTGCACCCCTGTTGCTTCATTCCGCACTTTCCATGCTTCTTTCGGCACCTGTCTTGCTTCTTTCTGCACCCCTGTTGTCTCTTTATGTACCTCTTTTGCCTCTTTCTGCACTTTTCTTGGCTTTTTCTGCACCTCTCTTCCCTCTTTCTGCACGTCTGTTGCCTCTTTCTGCACCTCATTTGCTTCTTTCTGCACCCCTGTTGTCTCTTTCTGCACTCGTCTTCACTCTTTCTGTACCTTTCCTGCCTGTTTTTGCATCTCACTTTCCTCTTTCTGCACTGTTCTTGCTTCTTTCTACACCTCTGTTGCTTCTTTCAGCAATTCTCTTACCTCTTTGTGCACTTCTCTTGCCTGTTTCTGCACCTCTCTTGCCTCTTTTTGCACCTCTGTTGGCTCTTTCTGCACCTCACTTTCTCCTTTCTACACTTCTCTTGCCTCTTTCTGCACCCCTGTTGCTTCATTCCGCACTTTCCATGCTGCTTTCGGCACCTGTCTTGCTTCTTTCTGCACCCATGTTGTCTCTTTATGTACCTCTTTTGCCTCTTTCTGCACTTTTCTTGCCTTTTTCTGCACCTCTCTTCACTCTTTCTGCACGTCTGTTGACTCTTTCTTCACCTCATTTGCTTCTTTCTGCACCCCTGTTGTCTCTTTCTGCACTCGTCTTCACTCTTTCTGTACCTTTCCTGCCTGTTTTTGCATCTCACTTGCCTCTTTCTGCACTATTCTTGATTCTTTCTACACCTCTGTTGCTTCTTTCAGCAATTCTCTTGCCTCTTTGTGCACCTCTGTTGGCTCTCTCTGCACCTCACTTGCTCCTTTCTACACTTCTCTTGCCTCTTTCTGCACCCCAGTTGCTTTATTCCGCACTTTCCATGCTTCTTTCAGCACCTGTCTTGCTTCTTTCTGCACCCCTGTTGTCTCTTTATGTACCTCTTTTGCCTCTTTCTGCACTTTTCTTGCCTTTTTCTGCACCTCTCTTCCCTCTTTCTGCACGTCTGTTGCCTATTTCTGCACCTCATTTGCTTCTTTCTGCACTCGTCTTCCCTCATTCTGTACCTTTCCTTCCTGTTTTTGCATCTCACTTGCCTCTTTCTGCACGTTTCTTGCTTCTTTCTACACCTCTGTTGCTTCTTACAGCAATTCTCTTGCCTCTTTGTGCACTTCTCTTGCTTGTTTCTGCACCTCTCCTGCCTCTTTTTGCTCCCCTGTTTGCTCTTTCCGCACCTCACTTGCTCCTTTCTACACTTCTCTTGCCTCTTTCTGCATCTCTGTTGCTTTATTCCGCACTTTCCAAGCTTCTTTCAGCACCTGTCTTGCTTCTTTCTGCACCTCTGTTGTCTCTTTATGTACCTCTGTTGCCTCTTTCTGCACTTTTCTTGCCTTTTTCTGCACCTCTCTTCCCTCCTTTGCACGTCTGTTGCCTCCTTCAGCACCTCATTTGCTTCTTTCTGCACCCCTGTTGTCTCTTTCTGCACTCGTCTTCCCTCTTTCTGTACCTTTCTGCCTGTTTTTGTATCTCACTTGCTTCTTTCTGCACTTTTCTTGCTTCTTTCTACACCTCTGTTGCTTCTTTCAGCAATTCTCTTGCCTCTTTGTGCACTTCTCTTGCCTGTTTCTGCACTTCTCTTGCCTCTTTCTGCACCCCTGTTGCTTCATTCTGCACTTTCCATGCTTCTTTCTGCACCTGTCTTGTTTCTTTCTGACCCCTGTTGTCTCTTTATGTACCTCTGTTGCCTCTTTCTGCACTTTTCTTGACTTTTTCTGCACCTCTCTTCCCTCTTTCTGCACTTCTGTTGCCTCTTTCTGCACCTCATTTGCTTCTTTCTGCACCCCTTTTGTCTCTTTCTGCACTCGTCTTCCATCTTTCTGTGCCTTTCCTGCCTGTTTTTGCATCTCACTTGCCTCTTTCTGCAGTTTTCTTGCTTCTTTCTACACCTCTGTTGCTTCTTACAGCAATTCTCTTGCCTCTTTGTGCACTTCTCCTGCTTATTTCTGCACCTCTCCTGCCTCTTTTTGCTCCCCTGTTGCTCTTTCCGCACCTCACTTGCTCCTTTCTACACTTCTCTTGCCTCTTTCTGCATCTCTGTTGCTTCATTCTGCACTTTCCATGCTTCTTTCTGCACCTGTCTTCCTTCTTTCTGCACCCCTGTTGTATCTTTATGTACCTCTTTTGCCTCTTTCTGCACTTTTCTTTCCTTTTTCTGCACCTCTCTTCCCTCTTTCTGTACGTCTGTTGCCTCTTTCTGCACCTCATTTTCTTCTTTCTGCACCCCTGTTGTCTCTTTATGTACCTGTTTTGCCTCTTTCTGCACTTTTCTTTCCTTTTTCTGCACCTCTCTTCCCTCTTTCTGTACGTCTGTTGCCTCTTTCTGCACCTCATTTGCTTCTTTCTGCACCCCTGTTGTCTCTTTCTGCACTCGTCTTCCCTCTTTCTGTACCTTTCCTGCCTGTTTTTGCATCTCACTGTAGGAGAGTAGGATCTGCTTCACATGGGTACCCCCACTTTTTGCTGATGCTTCACTGTTTTTCGACTTTAGTCTGGCTGGGGCCCTGCTAATCAGAACCCCAGCCTAGCTGCTTCCTCTCTAAAATGGTTTCCCTGTGCCTTAGGCACATCTCTGATTGTAATCTGGTGTGCCCTTATAAGTCCCTAGTATATGGTATACTATGTACCCAGGGCATAGGTACCTCGGAGGCCTGCCAGGGGCTGAAGCATGTATTATGCCACCCCTGGAAAGCCAGCCAAAATGACACCACAGGCCTGCTACTGCAGCCTGAGTAAGGTGGTGCATGCACCACTTACAGTGGTATAGGCTACCTATATCGCTACCATTGCACACACCTATAAACCTATAAGTCACTCCTATGGCAGGCCTTGACAATCCTGAAGGCAGAGTGCTTGGTTTTTATGTGAGAGGGTGCCCCTGCATGAGCAGAGCCCCTCTGCAGCATTCGGAGTACCTCCTCTGATGCTGTTTGCAGTGAAGCCTGACCATATACTCTTAAGTGCATTATATCCTCGCGGTAGAATGCTAACTTTGGACTGGCTGCACCAAAACATGTCGAGTTTGGTGTCAAACATCTTGGAATACTACCCCACCGCCAGTTCTGGCGGCGGGGGTATCATTCCACCCTTCTAGAGGGAGAGACATGTACCCACCGGCCTACCCGGTAACTTCTTTCCAGAGCCCTGGCATCACAAAATGGATGCATGCCGCTGCCACAGACACGAGTCTGGCCTCCTGCTGCTGACCGAAACTCCGGCAGGGGAGGCCTGGACAATAGGTTTCCTGTCCCAGGGAGGTGTAACCACCTCCCCAGACAGGATAGTGTGCATTGGGGCTGGGCGGGAGCACTCTCTGGTGCTTTGAAGTCCTGCACTGGGGGCACATTTGGTGTCCCTGTGCATACCCCAGTTCAAACCGGCTCAGGGACTTCCAGCCCCTGCTCTGGCATGAAACTGGACAAAGGGAAAGGGGTGTAACCACCCCTCTGCCCTGACCCTCCCACAGGTGGGTCCCCAGAGTATGTCCAACCCCCTAACTTGGTAGAAGTATGGGACCCCAGTCCTTAGGACTTTAGATTTACCTGGACGAAACTCTGACACAGAATCCTGGACCTTCGACGCTCTACTTTAAGATTAGAGGACTGAAGAATCTCCCTTGGGGTCAAGGAGTGACTCTCCTGCTTGGCAGGCACCAACAAAGCAATTGTACAGTCTGCATCGCTGAAGCTCCCGCCGGACGCCGAAGTCTTTGCATCACCAGAGGTAGATTTCCAGACTTCCCCGAGGCTGCCCTGAGTACCCAGCAAAGCTGAGGCCCGTAGCTGTCGTGGGTAACGTGGAACCGTGACCCCTGGACACCAATCGCATTTGCAAGTGCATCCTCTTCTGGGTCTCCCACAAAGTTGTGCTTTCGGCTTCGAGTAGCCCCAGCCTCTAGCACCAACTGCACCGAAGATCACTGGCCTCCACTCCACTAGTGGCCCGTGAGCCAGCTCTAAGTGCGTCCACTCAAGGCTCCTTCGCGGTCACTAGTCCATTGGCTAGTAGGCCCTCCTGAAGGCCAATCTTCTTCTGCTTGGGCTTCCCTAATTGCTCCAGGCGTGCCCTGACTTACCTTTGCTGGGTGAGTCCCTCAGACCTTGCTGGTCTGCACCACCGTCCTTCTTCTATTTCCACAAGACTTGCTGTTGCCAAGGCTTGTTGGGTCCAGTCCGGTCGCCGACACCCCTGCAATCGACAGACGTTGTGGAGCAGCTCGAATCCAGCTCCTGGTTGTCGTCGACACCTCCTGGACCTCGTGGCTGAAGAGTCAAGATGACTGTCAACCTACCTGAAGCACTCGACATCGGTGGGCATCTGCTCATCGCCTTCCTGGTCACTGGCTAGTGACCCAGACTCTGTCCCCTCTGCTTTCAGGTTCTTCAGATCTTCGATCCACCTTTGGATCCACCCGAACACTTTCGACTTGGTCGCCAGCAGCACTTTGCAGCAGATCGCCATTGAAAACGACGACGAAACCCGACCCCGAAAGACACCTATGCACCCGGCTTCCCTGGGTGAGGTAACTCGAGTACTCCGGTGCTCCCGTGGGTATAGACTCTAGAACAACCCAGTTCTAAAGGGGTTTGCTCCAAGTCCTCCTCTAAGCGTCCCTTTTCTTTAAAATTCCAACCGCGACTTTCCCCATAGAAGTCAACGGCGATCCGCGGCTGTGTTCTCACACGGCACGCGTCCCCCGTGGGTCCCCTGTGTCACTACCTTGGGTGGTTCCTTGTGGTCCAAGCACTTCTACAGGCTCTAGGCCTTGTGTCTAACTCAGTCGTGGTTCTTATACCACTTTATTGGTATATGGTTTGGTACGCCCCTAGGGCTCAAACGTGTATTTGTGCTATTACTGTTGATAACTAACTTATAACTTATGTATTTCGAACTCTAGCCTCATAAAGAGACTAGAGGGGTGTGTTTAAGCACTAAATACATATATTTTGATATATATACCTGGTGTGGTCCTCTTTCATTTGGTCACTCAAGAGATTATAGACTGGTAAAACAAGCTGCTTTACATTCCTTCAAGACTTAGCCTGAAGGCTGCTCTCCATAGCTACCACTAGGATAGCTTTCAATAAAGGTTGTCTTTAACCTATCTCCAATAAGGGGTTGTTTGGACTGGTGCAAGGTGCCCACTATAATTAGTGGACAGCATATACCAGGCCAACTTCTCACATTGGTGTGCAGCGTGTGGGATTCCAGCTTGCTATTGTTTTACCAGATAATCTCAATTGAATTGATCAACTGAAAACCACTAAGGGTACCTTAGGTACATATAAATCAAGCTTAGTATACAGTAAGTTCTACTGAACTTAGAGTTGTGTGTTAAGGGATAGCACACCCTTTCTACAACTCAAGAGAGTTTAGTAGGCCACACTAGAGTAGGTAGTGCATACACCACACCTCACTAGTAATGTCTTCAAAGCCAGGACCCAGTGAGTCCTTGCCAGAAGCCAGTGGGCTTCTTCCTCCAAGTATGATAAACTCCCATTCTTGGAATTGAGAGCATTATGCAATACTAGGAAGCTGAAGGCAGGCAAAAGTGCCAGCACCCAACACCTCAGGGAGGTGCTACTAGCTGATGATCTCAGCAGGCCCCTAGGGTCTGATGGGGTAGGCAGAGAGGGTGGGGCAGAAAATGAGGAAGGGGTCAGGGGTGAAGAAACCCAGGCCCCCCCCCTCTGAAACTGGCCAGGAAGGTGACAATGACCTTGCCCTGGAAAACCCAGCTATTCCTGTGGATGAAGAGGAGGATCAGGATGACCTCACCTTTGTCCCCCCAGGAAGAGTTGAGAGTGTGCCAAGAAGGGCTAGATCTCCTTCTCAGGAGTCTAACCACTCTGACACCTCAGTAGGGACCTCTGTCTCTTCTCATAAGAGAGAGTCCTCTCATGAGAGGAGAAAGAGACTGATTCAGTATGAGCAAGACCAGCTTGAGCTCAGAAAACAGCAGTTGGCTATAGACAGGGAGTCCCTAGATCTCTACAAAGAGAGAAAAAGATGGGACTAGAGTCCCATGGTGGCAGAAATTTCCCCAGAGATAGGGAAAGGTCTTATGACCATAGAAACCTGAGCAAGATTGTCCCTCTCTACCAGAGTGGGGATGACATCCACAAATGGATGACTGCACTGGAGAGGGCCTGTAAAGTACAGAGGGTCCCTCAGGAGCAGTGGGCAGCAATCTTGTGGCTCTCCTTTGCAGACAAAGGTAGAGATAAGCCCCTCACTGTTAGAGAGGAGGATGCTGATAATTACAAAGTCTTGAAGAGTGCTCTGATTGATGGGTTTGGCCTAACCACTGAACAATACAGGTTAAAGTTCAGAGATACCCAAAAAGCACAGACTCAAGACTGGGTGGAGTTTGTGGATTGTTCTGCCAAGGCTCTGGAAGGTTGGTTATTGGGCAGTAAGGTATGTGACTTCACAGGATTGTACAATCTTATCATGAGGGAGCAGATTCTTAATAATTGTCAAAATCAGCTGTTGCATCAGCACCTGGTGGACTCTGATCTGACCTCTCCCCAAGAATTGGGAAAGAAGGCAGACAAATGGGTCAGAACCAGGGTGAGGCAGAAGGTACAGAACCAAGGTGGTGACCCTAAGAAGCAAGATTCTAAAAACTCTGATAAGGGTGGGGAGAAGGGTAAAGACCAGAAGTCTTCACAAGGCCCCCAAAAATCTTCTTCAGGTGGTGAGTCACAGTCTAACAAAGGGAAGGGCCAAAAGAAACCATGGTGCAAGGTCTGTAAGCAAAAGACCCACTGGACCAGTGATTGCACCAAGTCCAAAGACTCTACTCCAGCCCCCACCAATGCCCCTAAGGCACCTGCTCCCCCTAGTGCAGTTACAGTTGGTGGTGGGACTACACAAGCCAAGGGTTTAGTAGGGTTGACCCTGGGTAAGGAGATGAGCTCTGACCTAGTCAGAGAACTCACTCAGGCTGTCCTAGTCTGTGATGGAGGCATGGATGTGACCTCCTCTGTGAGTCCCAGTAATCTGGGCAAGTACAGGCAACAGCCCTTAATCAATGGAAAAGAGGCTTTGGCATTTAGGGACACAGGGGCAAGTGTCACCATGGTGACACAAGACCTTGTGGATCTTGGGCAGATTATACTTGGTGAAATGTACCAAGTGACCAATGCTAGCAATGTCAGAACAGACCATACTCTGGCAGTTGTTAACTTCTCCTGGGGAGGGGTAACTGGCCTTAAGAAGGTTGTGGTAAGTGCAGACCTACCAGTTGAATGCTTGCTTGGCAATGATCTAGAAACTTCAGCTTGGGCAGAAGTGGAGCTCAGGACCCATGCAGAAATGCTGGGCATCCCTGCAGATGTGTTTGCTGTGACCAGGTCACAAGCCAAAATGTCTAACACTGAACAGGCCTTGGATTCTGGAATAATGGACCAAGTGCCCTCCAAGAAGAGGAGTAGTAAGGTAAAGGCAGTGCCTTCCCCTTGGCTCAGAAGGAAGATCAGTCTCTTGAGGGGGATGATCTCAGTCCTGAGGAAGGAACTGTCCCAGAGGAGCTTGAACCTGACCAGGTTGAGTTCTTGGGGACAGGGGGCCCTTCCAGGGCAGATCTGAGCCAGGAGCAGCAGAGCTGCCCCTCTCTTGAACCCCTCAGACAGCAAGCTGCTGCTGAGGCTGCTGGGAAAGCTAGTGGTCCCCATACAGTGTATTGGGATGATGGACTCTTGTACTCAGAGTGTAGAGACCCCAAGCCTGGTGCCACCAGGAGGTTGGTTATACCTCTGAAGTTCAGGGGCTTCCTATTGACCCTAGCCCATGACATTCCCTTAGCAGGTCACCTGGGCCAGAACAAGACTTGGGACAGAATTGTCCCTCACTTTCACTGGCCCCACATGTCTGAAGACACCAAGGAGTTTTGTCGCTCCTGTGTAACCTGCCAGGCCAGTGGCAAGGCAGGTGGCACCACAAAGGCCCCCCTGATACCACTACCTGTGGTGGGGGTTCCCTTTGAGAGGGTGGGGATTGACATTGTTGATCCCATGGATCCCCAAACAGCATCTCGGCACAGGTTTATCCTGGTGGTAGTGGATCATGCCACCAGGTACCCAGAGGCTATTCCCCTTAGGACCACTACAGCACCTGTGGTGGCAAGAGCCCTCCTGGGAATTTTCTCAAGAGTGGGCTTCCCTAAGGAGGTTGTATCAGACAGGGGTGACTTTATGTCTGGATACTTGAAAGCAATGTGGAAGGAGTGTGGAGTGACGTACAAGTTCACCACACCCTATCACCCACAATGCAATGGTTTAGTTGAGAGATTCAACAAAACCTTGAAGGGCATGATTAAAGGGCTCCCAGAGAAGCTTAGGCGAAGATGGGACATACTCTTGCCCTGCCTTTTATTTGCATACAGGGAGGTGCCTCAAAAGGGGGTTGGCTACAGCCCTTTTGAACTTTTGTTTGGTCACCCTGTCAGGGGTCCATTGTGCTTGGTGAAGGAAGGATGGGAGTTACCTCTCAAGCCGCCAAAGCAAGACATAGTGGACTATGTACTTGGTCTCCGCTCCCGGATGGCTGAGTATATGAAAAAGGCAACTAAAAACCTTGAGGCTAGCCAGGAACTTCAAAAGGCCTGGCATGACCAAAAGGCTGTACTGACTGTCTACCAGCCAGGGCAGAAGGTGTGGGTGCTGGAGCCAGTGGCCCCAGCAGCTCTCCAAGACAAATGGAGTGGACCCCATACCATTGTTGAACAGAAGGGTGAGGTTACCAACTTAGTAGACCTAGGAACACCCAGGAGTCCCCACAGGGTTCTCCATGTCAACAGATTAAAACCATATGTGGACAGGGCAGACATGGGCTTGCTCATGGCTACTGATGAGGGACAGGAGGAAGAGAGTGACCCACTCCCTGACCTGCTCTCACAGAACCCTGATGATGGGTCAGTGGATGGTGTAGCCTTGGCAGGCAGCCTCACTGCCCAGCAGCAAACTGATTGCAGACAGGTGCTCAATCAGTTCAGGCACATATTCTCACTGACACCCAGTCAGACCACCTGGTGCACTCATGAAGTGGACACTGGGGACAGTCTGCCTATTAAAAATAAGATTTATAGGCAACCTGACCATGTCAGGGACTGTATCAGGACAGAAGTCCAGAAGATGTTGGATTTGGGAGTTATTGAACCCTCAGATAGCCCTTGGGCTAGTCCAGAAGTCCTTGTGCCAAAACCTCTCACCAATGGTGGGAAAAGAGAGATGAGGTTTTGTGTGGACTACCGGGGTCTCAATGCAGTCACTAGGACTGATGCCCATCCAATACCTAGGGCAGATGAGCTGATAGACACTTTGGCCTCAGCCAAGTATCTAAGCACATTTGACCTGACAGCTGGCTACTGGCAGATCAGACTAGCTGATGATGCAAAGCCAAAGACAGCATTCTCAACCCCTAGTGGGCATTATCAATTTGTGGTGATGCCCTTTGGTCTGAAGAATGCACCTGCCACTTTTCAGAGGTTGGTGAATACAGTCCTTACAGGTCTGGAAGCCTATGGCGCAGCATATCTAGATGATATTGCTGTCTTTAGCTCCACCTGGGAGGATCACCTGGTCCACCTCAGAAATGTTTTGCAGGCCCTGCAGAAAGCAGGCCTGACTATCAAGGCCACCAAGTGCCAGATAGGGCAGAGTCAGGTTGTGTACGTGGGCCACCTTGTGGGTGGAGGCCAGGTTCAACCCTTGCAGAGCAAGATCCAGACCATCATGGACTGGACTTCTCCAACTACCCAGACTCAGGTGAGAGCCTTTTTAGGCATGACTGGGTACTATAGGAGATTTGTCAAGGGGTAAGGATCAATAGTGACACCCCTGAATGACTTAACTTCCAAGAAAATGCCCATAAAGGTTCAGTGGACAGTTAGCTGTCAAAAGGTATTTGATGACCTAAAGCAGGCCATGTGCACTGCTCCCATTCTACAGAGTCCTGATTACTCCAAGAAGTTCATTGTCCAAACAGATGCATCTGAATTGGGGGTAGGGGCTGTACTGTCACAATTGAATGATGAAGGTCAGGATCAGCCAGTAGCTTTTATTAGCAGAAGGCTGACCCCTAGAGAGAAACGTTGGTCAGCCATTGAGAGGGAGGCCTTTGCTGTGGTCTGGGCTCTGACGAAGTTGAGGCCATACTTGTTTGGTACTCACTTCCTTGTTCAAACAGACCATAAGCCCCTCTTATGGCTAACACAAATGAAGGGTGAAAACCCCAAACTGCTTAGGTGGTCCATTTCCCTACAGGGGATGGACTTCACAGTGGAACATAGACCTGGGAGTAACCATGCCAATGCAGATGGACTCTCTAGGTACTTCCACTTAGAACATGAAGACTTAACTGGGCAAGGTTAGTTTAATGTCCCTACGTTTGGGGGGGGTTGTGTAGGACAGTAGGATCTGCTTCACATGGGTACCCCCACTTTTTGCTGATGCTTCACTGTTTTTCGACCTTAGTCTGGCTGGGGCCCTGCTAATCAGAACCCCAGCCTAGCTGCTTCCTCTCTAAAATGGTTTCCATGTGCCTTAGGCACATCTCTGATTGGAATCTGGAGTGCCCTTATAAGTCCCTAGTATATGGTATACTATGTACCCAGGGCATAGGTACCTCAGAGGCCTGCCAGGGGCTGAAGCATGTATTATGCCACCCCTGGAAGGCCAGCCAAAATGACACCACAGGTCTGCTACTGCAGCCTGAGTAAGGTGGTGCATGCACCCCTTACAGTGATATAGGTTACCTATATCACTAAATACATACACACATATAAACCTATAAGTCACTCCTAAGGCAGGCCTTATCAATCCTAAAGGCAGAGTGCATGATTCCTATGTGAGAGGGTGCCCCTGCATGAGCAGGGCCCCTCTGCAGCGTTCGGAGACCATCTCTGATGCTGTTTGTAGTGCAGCCTGACCATATACTCTTAAGCGCATTATATCCTCGCGGTAAAATGCTAACTTTGGAATGGCTGCACCTAAACATGTCGTGTTTGGTGTCAAACATCTTGGAATACTACCCCCCGCCAATCCTGGCGGCGGGGGTAGCATTCCACCCTTCTAGAGGGAAAGACATGTTAACTCTGGCTTACCCGGTAACTTCTTTCTGAAGCCCTGGCATCACAAAATGGATGCTGCTGCCACAGACACAAGTCTGGCCTCCTGCTGCTGGACGAAACTCCGGCAGGGGAGGCCTGGACAATAGGTTTCCTGTTGCAGGGAGGTGTGACCACCTCCCCAGACAGGATAATGTGTATTGGGGCTGGGTGGGTGCACTCTTAGAGTGCTTTGAAGTCCTGCACTGGGGGAGCAAAAGGCTCCTCTGTGCATATGCCAGTTCAAACCAGCTCAGGGGCTACCTGCCCCTGCTCTGGCGCGAAACTGGACAAAGGGAAGTGGGTGTAGCCACCCCCTCCCTTGACCCTCCCATAGGTGGGGTCATAGAGTTAGTCCCTCCCTGTTTTACTGGTTAAAATGGGGAACCCTTGCCACAGCAAGATTAGATTATACCTGGACGAAACTCTGAAACTGAATCCTGGACCTTCGACGCTCTACGACAAGATTAGAGGACTGAAGAATCTCCCTTGGGGCCAAGGAGTGACTCCCCTGCTTGGCAGGCACCAAAGAAGCATCTGTCCGGTTCGCATTTCTGAAGCTCCCGTCGGACGCTGAAGTCATCGCATCACCAGAGGTAGATTCTCAGACTTCGCCGAGGCTACCCTGAGTCCCCAGCAAAGCTGAGGCCCGTGGCTATCGTGGGTGACTTGAGACCGTGACCCCTGGACCCCGAGCACATTTGCAAGTGCACCATCTTCTGGGTCTCCCAAGAAGTCGTGCTTTGGGCTCCGAGTAGCCCTAGCCTCCAGCACCACCTGCACCGAAGATCACTGGCCCCCACTCCACGAGTGTCCTGTAAGCCAGCTCCACGTGCGGCGTCATGAGGCTCCTTCGCGGTCGCTAGCCCGTTGGCTAGTAGCCCGTAACGAAGGCCAATCCTTTTCTTACTTGGCATCCTGGTTGCTCCAGGCCTGCCCTCACTTACCCTTGCTGGGTGAGTTCCACAGACCTTGCTGGTCTGCACCATCGACGATCTACATCTTCCTCGAGACTTGCCGTTGCCAAGGCTTGTTGGGTCCAATCCGGTCGCCGACACCTCAGTACTGGACAAACATGGTGTACCAGCCCGAATCCTGCTCCTGGTCACCGACAACGCCTCCTGGACCTCGTGGCTGAAGAGTCAAGACGACCGTCAACGCACCTGAAGCACTCGACATCGGTGGGCATCTGTCCATCGCCTTCCTGGTCACTGGCTAGTGACCCAGACTCTGTCCCCTCTGCTTTCAGGTTCTTCAGAACTCCGATCCACTCTTGGATCCACCCGGACACTTTTCTCTTGGCCGCCAGCAGCACTTTGCAGCAGATCGCCATTCGAATCGACGACGAAACCCGACCCCGAAAGGCACCTATGCACCCGGCTTCCCTGGGTGAGGTAACACGAGTACTCCGGTGCTCCCGTGGGTAGAGACTCTTCAAAGTCCTAGATCTCAAAGGGTTTTGTCCTAGTCCTCTTTAAGTGTCCCTTTCCTCTATTTTCCCGATCCCGACTTTCTCCATAGAAGTTAACGGCGTATCGCGGTTGTGTATTTACACTGCACGCGTCTCCCGTGGGTCCCCTGTGTCACTACCTTGGGTGGTTTCTTGTGGTCCAAGCACTTCTAGAGGCTCTAGGCCTAGTGTCTAGTTCAGTCGTGGTTCGCATACCACTTTATTGGTATATGGTTTGGTACGCCCCTAGGGCCCAAACGTGTATTTGTGCTATTACTGTGATTTAATATCTTCTAACTTATGTACTTCGAACTCTAGCCTCATAAAGAGACTAGAGGGGTGTGTTTATCAATAAATACATATATTTTTAATATATACCTGGTGTGGTGCTCTTTCATTTGGTCACTCAAGAGATTATAGACTGGTAAAACAAGCTGCTTTACATTCCTTCAAGACTTAGCCTGAAGGCTGCTCTCCATAGCTACCACTAGGATAGCTTTCAATAAGGTTGTCTTTAACCTATCTCCAATAAGGGGTTGTTTGGACTGGTGCAAGGTGCCCACTATAATTAGTGGACAGCATATGCCAGGCCAACTTCTCACATTGGTGTGCAGCGTGTGGGATTCCAGCTTGCTATTGTTTTACCAGATAATCTCAATTGAATTGATCAACTGAAAACCACTAAAGGTACCTAAGGTACATATAATTTAAGCTTAGAATAACAGTAAGTTCTACTGAACTTAGAGTTGTGTGTTAAGAGATAGCACAACCCTTTCTACAACTCAAGAGAGTTTAGTAGGCCACACTAGAGTAGGTAGTGCATACACCACACCACACTAGTAATGTCTTTAAGGGCAGGATCCAAAGAATCCTTGCAGGAAGCCATTGAGCTTCCACCCTCCAAGTATGATATACTCCCATTCTTGGAATTGAGAGCTTTATGCAACTTGAGAAAAATAAGGACAGGCCAAAGCCCCACCACCCAACACCTCAAGGAGTTGTTGGTGGCTTATGACCTTAGTAAGCCTGTAGGGACTGAAGGGGTAGGAGCTGAGGGTGGGGCAGAAGAAGAGGAGGAGGCCAGGGGTACCAATACCCCCAGCCCCCTCTGAAACTGGCCAGGAGGGTGACAATGACCCTGACCTGGAAAACCCAATCCCTCCTGTGGATGATGATGAGGATGATCAAGATGATGCCCTCTTTGTCCCCCAGGAAGGATTAAGAGTGTGCCCAGGAAGTCTAGATCTCCTTCTCAGGAGTCTAACCACTCTGGCACCTCTATAGGGAGCTCTGTCTCCTCTCACAGGAGGGAATCCTCTCATGAGAGGAGAGCCAGACTGGTCCAGTATGAGGAAACTCAGCTGGAAATCAGAAAAAAGCAACTGGCTTTAGATAGGGAATCCCTAGATCTCCTTAGAGAGAGAAGAAAATTGGGACTAGAGTCCCATGGTGGCAGCAATATCCCTAGAGATAGGAAAAGGTCTTATGACCATAGAAACCTAAACAAGATTGTCCCTCCCTACCAGAGTGGGGATGACATCCACAAATGGATAACTGCACTGGAGAGGGCCTGTAAAGTTCAGAAGGTCCCCCAGAGGCAGTGGGCAGCAATCTTGTGGCTCTCCTTTGCAGACAAAGGTAGAGACAAGCTCCTCACTGTAAGAGAAGAGGATGCTGACAATTACACAGTCTTGAAGAGTGCTCTGATAGATGGGTTTGGCCTAACCACTGAACAGTATAGGTTGAAGTTCAGAGACACCCAAAAAGCTCAGACTCAAGACTGGGTTGATTTTGTAGATTGTGCTACAAAGACTCTGGAAGGTTGGATACATGGCAACAAAGTGCATGACTTTTTAGGATTGTACAATTTGATTATGAGGGAGCAGATCCTTAATAATTGTCAAAACCAGCTTTTGCACCAGTATCTGGTGGACTCTGATCTGACCTCTCCCCAAGAATTGGGAAAGAAGGCAGGCAAGTGGGTCAGAACCAGAGTAAAAACTAGAAATCAGGGTGGTGACCAGAAGAAAGATTCTACTAAGTCCCAAGAGAAAGGTGGGGATAAATCTAAGGATAAGTCCCCTACAGGGCCCCAAAATTCCTCTTCTGGGGGTGGGTCCCAAACTCCTTCCTCTCCTGAAAAGAAACCCTATTGCCATGTCTGTAAAAAGCCTGGGCACTGGAAAACTGATCCCAGTTGCCCCAGGATTGGCAATAAAGAAAATGTTCCTCCCTGTGAGAAGTTGGCCTGGTATATGCTGTTCACTAATTAAAGTGGACACCTTGCACCAGGGCAAATCGACTCTTATGGTAGATAGGTTTAAGACAACCTTTTAAAGAAAGCTATCTTAGTGGTAGCTGTGGAGAGCAGCCTTCAGGCTAAGTCTCGGAGGAATGTAAAGCAGCTTGTTTTACCATATAATCTCTTGAATCACCAAATGAAAATACACCACACAGGTATATATATCAAATATATGTATTTATTTCTAAATAACTCTCTACTAATCTCTTTATGAGATTAGAAGACAAACATATGCACAAATCAACGTTTCACAATAAGTTAAGCACAAAATATGGCTGGGGCCCTAGGGGCGTACCAGACCATATACTAAGTAAGAGACTTAGGGACAACGACTTGCAGGGAGACAAGGCCTAGGGCCTTCAGAAGTGCGGGGGCCTCACGAAACCACCCAAGGCAGGTAAGTAAAGGACCCACGGGGGACGCGTGCAGTGTAGATACACAGGCGCGGATCGCCATTGACTTCAATGGGGCAAGTCGCGGTTGGAACTAAAGAGTTTTAGGATACTTCTGTAGAACCTACAAGCAAGTCACTTACAGGGTAAGTCGTTCTAGGGCCCACACCCACAGGAGCACCGTAGTGCTGGAGTTACCTCACCCAGGGAAGCCGGGTGCATAGGTGTCCTTTGGTGTCGGGTCGCGGCGTTGTTTTCAAGGGCGACCAAAGAAGACTTGCTGCTTGCGGGAGCTGAAGAAGTGTCCGGTGGAATCCAAGCCTGGATTCTGAAGAAGGATGACCTGAAAGCAGAGGGGACAGTGTTCAAAGTCACTTGGCAGTGACTCGGGGCAAGGAAGATGGATGCCCACCGTCGTCGAGTGATTCAGGTCGGTTGCGGGTGCCTTGACTCTTCAGCCACGTGGTCCAGGAGGCGTCGACGACAACCAGGAGCTGGATTCGGTGTGTCCCTCGACGTCTGCAGCTGACTGCGGTGTCGGCAACTCGATTGGAGCCAACAAGCCTTGGCAGCCGCAAGTCTTGGGGAGATGAAGAAAAGTCGATGGCGCAGACCAGCAAGGTCTGAGGGACTCACCCAGTGAGGGTAAGTCAGGGCAGGCCTGGAGCAACCAGGGGAGCCCTTTGGTTTCTTTAAGAAGTCTTCTGGGGACCCACGAGCCGGCTGGCAAGGGATCGCGAAGACACCTCGGGCGGAATCACTCAACAGGGGCCCACGGTCACTCGGGACGGTGTAGGCCTCTGATCTTTGGAGGGATTCCTGCTAGAGGTCAGGACCACATGTGGTCCAAAGCACAAGTTCGTGGATTGTTGTGAAGGGGTTGCACTCAACAATAGTGCACGGTACCCAGGGGTCGCGGTTCCTCGTTACTCGTGGGGTCCACTTGCCTCAGCTTCGCTGGGGACTCACGATGGCCTGGGAGAGGTCAGGAAATCCACTTTCTGGGCTGAAGGGACTTCGGACTCCGGCGGGAGCGGCGTAGTTTGCGACCGTCGTTGTCGTTTTTGGTGCCTGCCAAGCAGGGGAGTCACTCCTTGACTCCAAGGGAGATTCTTCTGTCTTCCAAAGGTAGTGGAACGTCGAAGGGCCAGGATTCTTCTGTAGAGTGTCGTCCAGGGGTTATCTGCTTTGCAATGGCAAGGTTCCCCTCTTATACTAAAAAGAGGGGATGGACTAGCTCTATGACCCCACCTATGGGAGGGTCAAGGGAGGGGTGGCTACACCCACTTCCCTTTGTCCAGTTTCGCGCCAGAGCAGGGGCAGGTAGCCCCTGAGCTGGTTTGAACTGGCATATGCACAGAGGAGCCTTCTGCTCCCCCAGTGCAGGACTTCAAAGCACTCTAAGAGTGCACCCACCCAGCCCCAATACACTAAACCCTGTCTGGGAGGTGGTCACACCTCCCTGTGACAGGATGCCTATTGTTGGGCTTCCTCCACTGTGAGTTTCGGTCATCAGCAGGAGGGCAGCCCAGTGTCTGTGACTGGTGGCATCCATTTTGTGATGCCAGGGCTCTTTAGGATTCTACCGCGTTTCCACAGCAGGTACATGTCTTCTCCCTCTAGAAGGGTGGAATGCTACCCCCGCCGCCAGGATTGGCGGGGGGTAGTATTCCAAGATGTTTGACACCAAACACAACATGTTTTGATGCAGCCATTCCAAAGTTAGCATTTACCGCGAGGATATAATGCACTTAAATAGTATATGGTTTAACCGCATCCACAAACAGCCCCAGAGAATAGACTCTGAGAGCTGCAGAGGGCCCTGCTCAGGCAGAGGCACCCCCTCACATAGAAGCCAAGCACCCTGCCCTCAGGATTGATAGGGCCTGCCTTAGGGGTGACTGATAGGTTTATATGTGTGTGCAGGAGAGATATAGGAAACCTATATCTCAGTGAGGGGTGCTAGCACCACCTCACCCAGGCTGCAGTAGCAGGCCTGTGGTGTCAGATTTAGACTGCTTCCCAGGGGTGGCATAATACATGCTGCAGCCCCTGGTAGGCCTGTGAAGTACCTATGCCCTTGGTACCTAAGGTACCATATACTAGGGACTCATAAGGCACCACAGTATCCAATCACTAGTGCACCTAGAGTGCACTCCATGTCGTTTAGAGAGAGCAGATAGACTGGGGCCCTGAATAGCAGGGTCCCAGTCCAACTAAGTCATAAACCAGCAAAACACCAGGAAAAAAGTGGGGGCAACCATATAGTCAGATTCCACCTTCCTACACTCCCACAACTACTACCACCCCTCCTGGTACTACCAGTAGTAATCCTCCAGTTGGGAGTAGTGCACCCAAAAAGTTAGGTGCTTTTGCAAGAGGAACAGAGGTGGGCCCTAGTTTAGACAGGGACCCCTCAACAGACTCCTCTGACTCTGATGGTGGTATAGGATTTGCCACCTTTACCATGGGTCCCATAGCATTGGGCAGGTACAGATTGGAGCCAATAATTAATGGTCAGAAAGCTGTGGCATTTAGGGACACAGGGGCTAGTGTCACCATGGTGGCAGGGAAACTAGTCCCCCTCACCAGCTTTTACCTGAGTTTAAATACCAGGTGACCAACATTGATGGTGTCAGAACAGATCACCCCATGGCCATAGTCAATCTCAGCTGGGAGGGGGTCACAGGCCCAAAGAGAGTGGCAGTGTCCCCCACCTTACCTGTAGATTGCCTGATGGGCAATGATCTGGAGATTTCAGCCTGGGCTGAAGTTGAACACCAAACCCATCTCAGGATGCTGGGCGTCCCTGTAAAGGCTAGTGGGGCTGTGATGGCCACAGCCCCAGCCCAAGATTTTGGAGAGATGGAGCCTGGAAGAATGGCCCACTCTCCCCCAAAGAGAGCACAAGGGTTGAAGAAAAGTCTTCTTCCCTCCAGACAGTAGGTAAGGGTCAGCCTCCTCAGGGAACTGACCCTACCCCTAGTGAAGGAACTGCCCCAGAGGTAGTCAGGCCTGGCCTGGCCACACCCCTGATGGCAGAGGACCCTTCCAAGGTGGTACCCAGTCTGGAGCAGGTAACCTGCCCCTCTCTACCCTGCCTCAGCCAGCCCAGGGCTGCAGAGGTCAGGGAGGTCAGTGGACCCCCAGGGCCCCCTGTCCAGAGGAACCCCCCATCAGCAGATTAGGGGCACCCAGTCTAGTAGCCCTAGCCAGGTGAAAACTCCTCTACACACTGAGGGATCCCCCATGCCTTTATGTAGGGACCTCCCCAGAAGGACTCTGGTAGGCAAGGGCAAACCTGGGACCTGAAGGTTCCAAACCTGCCCTGTCCCTCCAGTAGTCCATCCAAAGGGACCCAACCCCCAGCTGTAGGCAGCCAAAGGTTGACCCTTAGAGCAAAGTGCAACTCAGTCATGGAAAGACAGGCATACATGGTGACCAGTGATCTGAGGAAGCTGAGGCCAACATTCCTAGGGCCTCACTTCCCTACTCAGACACCTCACCAGCCTTGTACTTTACCTAAGCACACCAGAGGTAGTGATTCCCCATGGTGGAGACCCTCTCATACCCTTAGGGTGAGGGATTGCTTAGTGGACCATAACATAGGGGGCAACCATGCTAGTGCAGGTGCTTCCTTATATGGCCACTTAGTCAATATAGGCTCAACTGGCCAAGGTTAGCCTTATCTCCTTTCGTTTGGGGGGTTATGTAGGAAGGTGGAATCTGACTATATGGTTGCCCCCACTTTTTTATGGTGTTTTGCTGGTTTATGACTTAGTTGGACTGGGATCCTGCTATTCAGGGCCCCAGTCTATCTGCTTTCTCTGTAAAAGGTTTCCATGTGCCTTAGGCACATCTCTGATTGGAATCTGGAGTGCCCTTATAAGTCCCTAGTATATGGTATACTATGTACCAAGGGCATAGGTACCTCAGAGGCCTGCCAGGGGCTGCAGCATGTATTATGCCACCCCTGGAAGGCCATCCAAACTGACACCACAGGTCTGCTACTGCAGCCTGGGTAAGGTGGTGCATGCACCCCTTACTGTGATATAGGTTACCTATATCACTAAATACATACACACATATAAACCTATAAGTCACTACTAAGGCAGGCCTTATCAATCCTAAAGGCAGAGTGCATGGTTCCTATGTGAGAGGGTGCCCCTGCATGAGCAGGGCCCCTCTGCAGTGTTCGGAGACCATCTCTGATGCTGTTTGTAGTGCAGCCTGACCATATACTCTTAAGCGCATTATATCCTCGCGGTAAAATGCTAACTTTGGAATGGCTGCACCTAAACATGTCGTGTTTGGTGTCAAACATCTTGGAATACTACCCCCCGCCAATCCTGGCAGCGGGGGTAGCATTCCACCCTTCTTGAGGGAAAGACATGTTAACTCTGGCTTACCCGGTAACTTCTTTCTGAAGCCCTGGCATCACAAAATGGATGCTGCTGCCACAGACACAAGTCTGGCCTCCTGCTGCTGGATGAAACTCCGGCAGGGGAGGCCTGGACAATAGGTTTCCTGTTGCAGGGAGGTGTGACCACCTCCCAGACAGGATAATGTGTATTGGGGCTGGGTGGGTGCACTCTTAGAGTGCTTTGAAGTCCTGCACTGGGGGAGCAAAAGGCTCCTCTGTGCATATGCCAGTTCAAACCAGCTCAGGGGCTACCTGCCCCTGCTCTGGCGCGAAACTGGACAAAGGGAAGTGGGTGTAGCCACCCCTCCCTTGACCCTCCCATAGGTGGGGTCATAGAGTTAGTCCCTCCCTGTTTTACTGGTTAAAATGGGGAACCCTTGCCACAGCAAGATTAGATTATACCTGGACGAAACTCTGAAACTGAATCCTGGACCTTCGACGCTCTACGACAAGATTAGAGGACTGAAGAATCTCCCTTGGGGTCAAGGAGTGACTCCCCTGCTTGGCAGGCACCAAAGAAGCATCTGTCCGGTTCGCATTTCTGAAGCTCCCGTCGGACGCCGAAGTCATCGCATCACCAGAGGTGGATTCTCAGACTTCCCCAAGGCTACCCTGAGTCCCCAGCAAAGCTGAGGCCCGTGGCTATCGTGGGTGACTTGAGACCGTGACCCCTGGACCCCAAGCACATTTGCAAGTACACCATCTTCTGGGTCTCCCAAGAAGTCGTACTTTGGGCTCCGAGTAGCCCTAGCCTCCAGCACCACCTGCACCGAAGATCACTGGCCCCCACTCCACGAGTGTCCTGTAAGCCAGCTCCACGTGCGGCGTCACGAGGCTCCTTTGCGGTCGCTAGCCCGTTGGCTAGTAGCCCGTAACGAAGGCCAATTCTTTTCTTACTTGGCATCCTGGTTGCTCCAGGCCTGCCCTCACTTACCCTCGCTGGGTGAGTTCCACAGACCTTGCTGGTCTGCACCATCGACGATCTACATCTTCCTCGAGACTTGCCGTTGCAAGGCTTGTTGGGTCCAATCCGGTCGCCGACACCTCAGCACTCGACAGACATCGTGTACCAGCCCGAATCCTGCTCCTGGTCGCCGACAACGCCTCCTGGACCTCGTGGCTGAAGAGTCAAGACGACCATCAACGCACCTGAAGCACTCGACATCGGTGGGCATCTGTCCATCGCCTTCCTGGTCACTGGCTAGTGACCCAGACTCTGTCCCCTCTGCTTTCAGGTTCTTCAGAACTCCGATCCACTCTTGGATCCACCCGGACACTTTTCTCTTGGCCGCCAGCAGCACTTTGCAGCAGATCGCCATTCGAATCGGCGACGAAACCCGACCCCGAAAGGCACCTATGCACCCGGCTTCCCTGGGTGAGGTAACACGAGTACTCCGGTGCTCCCGTGGGTAGAGACTCTTCAAAGTCCTAGATCTCAAAGGGTTTTGTCCTAGTCCTCTTTTAAGTGTCCCTTTCCTCTATTTTCCCGATCCCGACTTTCTCCATAGAAGTTAACGGCGTATCGCGGTTGTGTATTTACACTGCACGCGTCTCCCGTGGGTCCCCTGTGTCACTACCTTGGGTGGTTCCTTGTGGTCCAAGCACTTCTAGAGGCTCTAGGCCTAGTGTCTAGTTCAGTCGTGGTTCGCATACCACTTTATTGGTAAATGGTTTGGTACGCCCCTAGGGCCCAAACGTGTATTTGTGCTATTACTGTGATTTAATATCTTATAACTTATGTACTTCGAACTCTAGCCTCATAAAGAGACTAGAGGGGTGTGTTTAGCAATAAATACATATATTTTGAATATATACCTGGTGTGGTGCTCTTTCATTTGGTCACTCAAGAGATTATTGACTGGTAAAACAAGCTGCTTTACATTCCTTCAAGACTTAGCCTGAAGGCTGCTCTCCATAGCTACCACTAGGATAGCTTTCAATAAGGTTGTCTTTAACCTATCTCCAATAAGGGGTTGTTTGGACTGGTGCAAGGTGCCCACTATAATTAGTGGACAGCATATGCCAGGCCAACTTCTCACACTTCTCTTCCTTCTTTCTGCACCCCTCCTGCCTCTTTCTGTACTTCTCTTGCCTCTTTGTGCACCTCTCCTTCCCCTTTCTGCACCCCTTTTGCCTCTTTTTACACCTCTGTTGGTTCTTTCTGCACTGCTCTTGCTTCTTTCTGCACCTCACTTGCCTCTTTCTGCACTTCACTTGCTTTTTTCTGCACCTCTCTTGCCTCTTTCAGCACCTGTGTTGCTTCTTTCTGTACTTCTCTTGCCTCCTTCTGCACCTCTTAGTTAGAGGTCGTTTTAATCCCCCTGCCCTATTATGTGCTAGGGCCATACAGGGGAGGTCATGCCAATCACAGGGGTACCCCAACCCATAGTGTACCCTAGTGTATGTACGTGTTTTCAGTGTATTGTAAGTGTCTTTTAGCATAGCACTGGCTCCGGGCCTGGTTAGTCAGAGTCAGTTACCACCAGTACCAGTCAGCAAAAAGTTGGGGGCACAGGATGACTTTGCAACAAGGCCTCTTTTTGCTCCTCTGTTGGTTCTTTGTGCACATCTCTTGGTTCTTTCAGCACCTTTCTTCGACTTTCTGGACTTCTGTTGCCTCTTTCTGCATTTCTCTTGCTTCTTTCTGCGCCTTTCTTCCTCTTTCTGCACATGTCCTACCTTTGTAGGCATAGTTAGAAATTAGCATTTAAAAAACCATTGAAATTCACTGAAAAAACCATAGGTTTCAGGTACGTTATAGTTAGAAATTAGCATTTAAAAACCTTAGAAATTCACTGAAAAACCATAGGTTTCAGGGACGTTATAGTTAGCTGGACATTTCACTCTTACAAAAACATAGACATTCCACTGTTATAGTTAGTTCAGCTAACTATAACTCGCGCACCCGTAATGCACTGCTCATGACGTCACCTATTACATCATTCATGACATGGTCAGTGACATCACTGATGACATCACTGATTACATCATCCACGTGAAAATCTGATGCACCTCCTCACACTCTAATATAACCTTTGATACACCCACTGTAAAATACAGACTACCATTTTCTAAATCATTGACACACCAATACCAGTTACTACATACGCACTCACTGATTCCTAGGTCTACACACACATCCACTCATTCATCCATACAATCACTCATACATGCAGTCACTCATCAATGCAACACTATCATATGCACTCATACACCTATACAGACACTCAAACTCCCGCACTCATCCATGC
Organism: Calotriton arnoldi; assembly: GCA_963921515.1. Classification (NCBI taxonomy): domain Eukaryota; kingdom Metazoa; phylum Chordata; class Amphibia; order Caudata; family Salamandridae; genus Calotriton; species Calotriton arnoldi. Next base: position 28,568 of record CAWUFW010018325.1, read on the forward strand.
AGTTACTCACACACCTAGTCAGTCATGCTAAGAATCAATCACACTCCCATTTACTCACCTATACAATTATACACAAACCACCTCACTTATTCATACAGATACTAACGCATACTTATTCTCTTATATAATCAGTGATACAAGTACACACTCATCCATACAGCCAGTCTCACAATCACAGACTATCATGTAGAGTCATTTATATACTTCAACTCTCACATACACTGCCTTTTACATATGTAGTTACTTGGACATGTACCACTGAGACATCCATTCACTCACCAACACACCCATACACACACTCATGCACCCATACAGCTGTTTCCACTTGAACCCATACACCCAGTGAATCAACCACTCACACATCTATGCACAGTCACATACCTCCCACCCACACACACACTCAGTCTCCCAAAAAAATACTCAGACAACCAATCAATAACCTATATAGACACTCATGTAGCTACTGACCAACCCATGCAGCAGCTTGCACAACAACAGACAGACTGATACAGACATTCACACAGTTTAGTCACTAACCCATGCATTCAGTAAGACACATTTAATCACTCACTTATATAGTCAGTCACGCACCTACTAAATCCTCCATCCAGACACTTATACACCCACTCATTCTTCAATACACCTTGGAATATATATAAAACATATTTAAACTTTACAGAAACACACAGTCACTGGATGATGTCATCAGTGGTGTCATTTGAGATGTCATCAGTGATGTCATCAGTGATGTCACTGACCATGTCATGAATGATGTAATATGTGACGTCATCAGCAGTGCATTGCGGGGGGCGAGTTATAGTTAGCTCAACTAACTATAACAGCTGAATTTCTCTGGTTTTGTACGAGTGAAATGTTTAACTAACTATAACGTCCCTGAAACCTGTGGTTTTTTCAGTGAATTTCTAAGGTTTTTTAAACGCAACGAAATTCGCTTTATTTATTTAATTGTTTACTTACCTCCGTTCATCCATATTCTGGTGATTGCTACCCCCCACCCTGCCCCTCCCCCGCCCCGCCTCACCACCCCACGGAACTCCCTCCACAGGCCGCTACTGGCTGCGCACACCCCTCCAGTTAAACGCTGCTCAAAGACACCAACACCTCTTGAAGCGTCCGCGCCGCTCCCGGCCCAGCACGCAGCACCCCTCCAGAGTTGGCTGACAGAGACAGACAGACAGACAGACAGGGGAGTATGGAGGGAGCCTGACCTTGCCTCCGCAGCCTCCTCTTGCGGAGCCCGACAATGCGCACCTTGGAGAAGATGTCCACCAGGTTGCCATTGCACAGGCCGCGGTTTTTGCTGGGGCTGCTCCACCTCTTGTTCGCTGAGGGCCGGTCCTGGTGCTGCTCCCGCGCCTGCCGCTTCTGCCGGATCAGCCCGCTGGCGATGGCCACCGCCATGGGCGCTGTCCACCCTCTGGGGGAGGGACGGAGGACGTGCTAGCCCTGCTGCCGAGCCATGCTAACCCTGCAGCCACTGGTCACCGGCGACGGGAAACCCAGGTCCCGTGCATACCGCCGGATACCGCATGGTAACTGCGGGTTACCACCAATGACTAAGGCAGCGTGTGGTAGGCAATCACCGCCAGAATACCTCTTCCTGACCACTTCACCACCAGAAGCTTCCAGAAGACCTCTCCTTCAACCTTTCAACCCCATTGGTCAGGAGAAGACCCCCACAGCTGTTCACCCCCACCGGCCATCAGAAGGCCTCTTTCTAAACCACTCAACGCTACCAGCCTCTCCCTAATCACCTCCCAACCACCAACTACCAGGGCCTTTCTCCAAAACCACTTTGTCTACCAGAACCCCTGCCCAAAACCACCTCACAATTAACAGGTACCCGAACACCTCTCCAAACTCACCTCAACATCAACCAGCCAGTACAGCACCTCTGCTAGCCACCTCACCTCGAGGAGCTACAGCAGACCTGCCCAAAGCACATCACAACTCCCCTGACACTGTGTGCTCATCACCCACCTACGCCTGCCACTCGTGGAAAACCATCCCAGGGAAAACCCACTAACACACACTTACCACAGTTACCACACTCACTATGCCCAACAATTTCCACATAATAACGAACTGTTTATGTTTATGGTGGTGCACCAACAGGTATGCCCGTATAAACTACCTACCCCTAGTACCACTGGAAAATGAGATTACAGCACTTTGGGGACCACAGGCCACCACCTACCTAGAGGAAAGTGCACCTCGTCACTCGATAACTAACCAACCAGGTTCAGCACTGTCAGCTAACAGCCACACCACCACGAACAACCAGATCCTGTGACCCACCACATAATCACCACACCATAACCCCCAGTCACTTCACGCGCCTCCCCGCCACTTCACCCACAGCAATCCACACTCCAGTAAGCACGGTGACATCGGCCAACCGCGAGCTTCCGCCGGCTTCTGAAGTCAGGAATGAGTAATGTGACACAAGCAGAGAGCGGGCAACTTCGGCGAGTACACCTCCTTTCAGCAGACGTCCTTCCCCCGCATGGGTGTGAAGAGGAGGAGCGCCTGGCACCCGGGCCCTGGCTGCATGTGAGCTAAGAGGCAGACCAGCCCTCAGCCCCGGGGATCTGAGGGGGTGTCAGGGAAGTGGGTGGCGCGATCTTCATTCAGCAGCTGATTGGTGTCCGGAACACCCCCCCATCTGTGCCCTCCTTCCATCTTGCCCGGCAACCACACCCGTTGGGCCTGGAAAGTCCGCATCCAGGTGCTGGAAAGGGGGTGGTGACCAGGACAGCCTTCTGACCCTCCAACCCTGGGCTCGCCCCCTCTGCGCCCACCTCCAAAAAGATGAATGGAAATCAGGCAGGAGCCGCGCGCTCTGCCGGAGAGGCTGCCAGCCCCTGGGCTCGGCTGGTGCCCCTGCTTGCGGTGTCTACTCTTTACCCTGGGTAATCAGGCGCGCTCACTCAGGCTCCTCGCTGGATTGTCTATGCCTTTTGCTGTAAAAGACGTGAAATGGTTCCACCGGGGAGTTCAGGCTGTGTTGGTGCCCGCCAGTCCACAGAAAAAAATAGTTTCTTTGGAAATGTTAGAAACGAGATCTGGGGATCCCACACTCTGAATGCGAGGGTTTTCCATGTGAGGTGGGGGTATCTTCGAGCTGGGAGCTATCTGGACCTCGGATCGCCCTCTCTTCTTCTCCAAAGTTCCCTAAATATCGACCCTGCTCGCCGCAGAGGGGAGGGGGCTGTCAGGAGCCTAGTCCAGCTGTGACAGCTCGGGGAAGGGCTCCCGGAGCAGAGGGGAAGCTGCTGCCAGCCGGGTGGTCCCTGGCGTCCCTTGCGAGCAGGATCCCGGTGTCAGTAATAAACAAGGCGAGGAAAGTGAGGCGCTGTCTGCCAGCGTCGGGAGGTGACGTGGGAGGCGAGCGGCGGGATCTTGACAGGGGCTGAGCACCTGCTATGGACCTAACCCCGCTAATATTTTGTGGCAATGCCCCCGGGACCTTGCCCACCCGGGGGCCTCATGTAAATGAAGCGTGGGAGCCTGCGCTTCATTTTTTAAATATAATTTCGGTGGGATTCGCGGCCCCAGCGTGAATTCCGCCGAAATTATTTTAAAAAAATGCTTTTTTTGGCCATGGGGGTCCTTGTGGGACCCCCTGAGCAGGCCTAGGGGTCAGGGTGTTTCTACCCTGCCCCCTTTTCTTCTATTTCACCTTTGTTTCCCTGTTTTCTTGTGACTCGGTTCTACCTGATGACATCATCCAGTGACTGTGTGTTTCTGTAATATGTTTTATATATATAAATGCCAAGGTGTATTGAAGAATGAGTGAGTGTATGAGTGTCTGAATGGATGATTTAGTAGGTGTGTGACTGACTGTATAAGCGAGTGATTAAATGTGTCTTACTGATGGATGGGTTAGTGACTAAACTGTGTGAATGTCTGTATCAGTTTGTCTGTTGGTGTGTAAGCGGCTGCATGGGTTGGTGAGTAGCTACATGAGTGTCTATGTGGGTTATTGATTGGTTGTCTGAGTATCTGTATGGGTGCTTGAGTGTCTGTGTAGGTGGGTGGGGGGTGTGTGACTTTGTGCATAGATGTGTGAGTAGGTGATTCACTGGGTGTATGGGTTCAAGAGTACATCTGTGAAGGGCTGTATGAGTGGGTGAGTGTGTGTATGGGTGTGTTGGTGAGTCAATGGATGTCTCAGTGGTACATGTGTTAGTAACTACATATGTGAAAGGCAGTATATGTGAGTGTTGGAGTATATAAATGACTATATGTGAGAGTGAGTGATTGTGAGAGTGGCTGTATGGATGAGTGTGTGCTTGTATCAGTGATTTTATTAGAGAGTAAGTATGTGTTAGTATATGTATGAATAAGTGAGTTGGTGTGTGTATAACTGTATAGGTGAGTAAATGGGAGTGTGATTGATACTTTGTATGACTGGATAGGTGTGTGAGTAACTCTATGGGTGAGTGGCACTGTGTGAGTGTCTCTATAGGTGTATCTGTGAGTGGGTACGTAGTAACTGATATTGGTGTGTCTATGGTTTTGAAAATGGTAGTCTGTATTTTAGAGTGGGTATATCAAAGGTTATATTAGGGTGTGAGGAGGTGCATCAGATTATCACATGGATGATGTCATCAGTGATGTCATCTGTGATGTCATCAGTGATGTCACTGACCATGTCATGAATGATGTAATATGTGACGTCATCAGTAGTGCATTGCGGGGGCGCGAGTTATAGTTAGCTGAACTAACTATAACGGCCGAATTTCTCTGGTTTTGTACGAGTGAAATGTCCAACTAACTATAACGTCCCTGAAACCTGTGGTTTTTTCAGTGAAATTCTAAGGTTTTTTAAATGCTAATTTCTACCTATAACGTCCCTGAAACCTATGGTTTTTTCAGTGAATTTCAAAGGTTTTTTAAATGCTAATTTCTAACTATGCCTACAAAGGTAGGACATGTGAAGAAAGAGGAAGAAAAGTGCCAAAAGAAGCAAGACAAATGCAGAAAGAGGCAACAGAAGTCCAGAAAGACGAAGAAAAGTGCAGGAAGAAGCAAGAGATGTGCAGAAAGAACCAACAGAGGAGCAGAAAGTCCTCCTGTGCCCCCAACATTTTGCTGACGGGTACTGGTGGTAACTGACTCTGACTAACCAGGCCTAGAGCCAGTGCTATGCTAAAGGGCACTTAAATACAGTGAAAACACCTACATACACTAGGGAACACTATGCGTTGGGGTGACCCTGTGATTAGCATGACCTCCTCAGTATTTGCCATGAGTTAATGCCTGGGTCATTGCATGAGTACATGGTTAGTGACTGGATGATTAGAGTACTAAAAGGAGAGTGCATGGTGAATTTATAAGTGCTTGGGTTTTGGCGGAGTGATTGGATAAGTACATGGTGCTGGCTGGGTGATTGGAGGAGTGCATGGGTAGTGACAAGGAGATGGCTGGACTGCATCAGTAGTGCTCAGGGGATTGTAGCAGTGCATGTGTTAGTACCTGGGTCATTGCATGACTACATGGGTAGTGACTGGATGATTAGAGTGCTGCAAGGACAGTGCATGGTGATTTTATAACTGCTTGGGTTTTGGCGGAGTGATTGGATAAGTACATAGTGCTGGGTGATTGGAGGAGTGCATGGGTAGTGACAGAGGGATTTCTGGAGTGCATGGGTACTACCTGGGTAATTGGAGGAGTGAATCAGTAGTGTGTAGGTGGTTAGAGGTCTGCATGGGAAGTGCTCAGGGGATTGTAGCAGTGCATGTGTTATTGCCTGGGTCATTGCATGACTACATGGTTAGTGACTGGATGATTAGAGTACTGCAAGGAGAGTGCATGGTGAATTTATAAATGTTTAAGTTTTGGCGGAGTGATTGGATAAGGACATGGTGCTGGCAGGGTGATTGGAAGAGTGCTCAGGGAGTGACAGGGGGATTGCTGGACTGCATGGGTAGTGCTCTGGAGATTTTAGCACTGCATGAGGTAGTGCCTTGGCCATTGCCTGAGTACATGCGTAGTGACTGGATGATTAGAGTGCTGCAAGGAGACTGCATGGTGAATTTATACGTGCTGGGGTTTTGGCAGAGCGATTAGATAAGTATATGGTGCTGGCAGAGTGATTAGAAGAGTGCACATGGAGCGACAGAGGGATTGCTGGACTGCATGGGTAGTGCTCTGGGGATTGTAGCAGTGCATGTGTTAGTGCCTGGGCCATTGCATCAGTACATGGGTAGTGACTGGATGATTACAGTACTGTAAGGAGAGTACATGGTGAATTTATAAGTGCTTGGGTTTTGGCAGACTGAGTGGATAAATACATTGTGCTGGCTGGGTGATTGGAGGAGTGCATAGGTAGTGACAGGCAGATTACTGGACTGCATAGGTAGTCCTCAGGGGATTGCAGCACTACATCTGTTAGTGCCTAGGTCATTGCATAAACACATGCTTAGTGATTGGATGATTAGAGTGCTGTAAAGATACTACATGGTGAATTTATAAGTGCTTGGGTATTGGCACAGTGATTGGATAAGTATACGGTGCTGACAGGGTGATTAGAAGAGTGCTCACGGAGTGACAACGGGAATGCTGGAGTGCATAGGTACTGCTCTTGGGATTGTAGCAGTGAATATATTAGTGCCTAGGCCATTGCATGAAGAGTGCACAGGGAGTGACAGGGGGATTGCTGGACTGCATGGGTAGTGCTCTTGGGATTTTAGCACTGCATGAGTTATTGCCTGGGCCATTGCATGAGTACATGGGTAGTAACTGGATGATTAGAGTGCTGCAAGGAGAGTGCATGGTGAATTTGTAAGTACACATGTACTCATGCAATGTCCCAGGCACTAATACATTCACTGCTACAATTGCCAGAGCAGTACCTATGCACTCCAGCATTCCTCCTGTTTCTCCGTGAGCACTCTTCCAATCACCTTGTCAGCACCGTGTACTTATCCAATCACTGCTCCAATACCCTAGCACTTATACATTCACCATGTACTCTCTTTGCAGTACTCTAATCATCCAGTCACTCACCATGTACTTATGGAATGACCCAGGCACTAACAGATGTAGTGCTACAATCCCCTGAGGACTACCTATGCACTCCAGCAATCCCCCTGTCAGTCTTTGACCACTATAGGTGTTATAGTTGTTTGGATTAGTACATGGTAGTGACTGGGTGACTGGAGGAGTGCACGGGGAGTGACAGTGTGATTGCGGGACTGCATGGGTACTACCTGGGGAATTGAAGGAGCAAATAAGAAGTGTGTAAGTGGTTAGAGGACTGTATGGGTAGTGCATAGGGGATTGTAGCAGTGATCAGTTAGTGCCTGGATCATTGCATGAGTACATAGCTACTGACTGAAACATTAGAATACTGCAAGGAGAGTGCCTGAGTGAATTTATAAGTGTTTGGATTAGTACATAGTAGTGACTGGAGGAGTGCACAGGGTGAGACAGGGTGATTGCTGGACTGCATGGGTACTACCAGGGGAATTGAAGGAGCGAATGAGAAGTGTGCAGGTGGTTAGAGGACTGCATGGGTAGTACACAGGGATTGTAGCAGTGCATGTGTTAGTGCCTGGATCATTGCATGACTACATGGGTAGTGACTGGATGATTAGAGTACTGCGAGGAGAGTGCATGCTGATTTTATAACTGCTTGGGTTTTGGCGCAGTGATTAGATAAGGACATAGGCCTGGCTGGGTGATTGGAGGACTGCATAGGTAGTACCAGGGAGATTACTGGACTGCATAGGAAGTCCTCAAGGGATTGCAGCAGTGCATGTGTTAGTGACTGGGTCATTGCATGAGTACATGGGTAGTGACTGGATGATTAGAGTGCTGCAAAGACAGTGCATGCTGATTTTATAACTGCTTGGGTTTTGGCGGAGTGATTGGATAAGCACATAGTGCTGGCTGGGTGATTGGATGAGTGCATGGGTAGTGACAGGGATTTCTGGAGTGCATGGGTACTACCTGGGTAATTGGGGGAGTGAATCAGTAGTGTGTAGGTGGTTAGATGCCTGCATGGGAAGTGCTATGGGGATTGTAGCAGTGCATGTGTTAGTGCCTGTGCCATTGCATCAGTACATGGGTAGTGACTGGTTGATTACAGTACTGTAAGGAGAGTACGTGGTGAATTTATAAGTGCTTGTGTTTTGGCGGACTGATTGGATAACTACATTGTGCTGGCTGGGTGATTGGAGGAGTGTATAGGTAGTGACAGGCAGATTACTGGACTGCATAGGTAGTCCTCAGGGGATTGTAGCACTACATCTGTTAGTGCATGGGTCATTGCATAAACACATGGTTAGTGACTGGATGATTAGAGTGCTGCAAAGATACTACATGGTAAATGTATAAGTGCTTGGGTATTGGCACAGTGATTGGATAAGTATACAGTGCTGACAGGGTGATTAGAAGAGTGCTCACGGAGTGACAAGATGAATGCTGGAGTGCATAGGTACTGCTCTGGGGATTGTAGCAGTGAATGTATTAGTGCCTAGGCCATTGCATGAAGAGTGCACAGGGAGTGACAGGGGGATTGCTGGCCTGCATGGGTAGTGCTCTTGGGATCACTGCATGAGTTATTGCCTGGGCCATTCCATGAGTACATGGGTAGTAACTGGATGATTAGAGTGCTGCAAGGAGAGTGCATGGTGAATTTATAAGTGCTTGGGTTTTGGTGGAGTCATTGGAAAAGTACATGGTGCTGGCTGGGTGATTGAAGGAGTGCATGGGTACTGACAGGGCGATGGCTGGACTGCATGGGTAGTGCTCAGGGGATTGTAGCAGTGCATGTGATAGTGTCTGGGTCATTGCATGAGTACATGGGTACTGATTGGATGATTAGAGTACTGCAAGGAGAGTGCATGGTGAATTTATAAGTGCTTGGGTTTTGGTGGAGTGATTGGATAAGTACATGATGCTGGCTGGGTGACTGAAGGAGTGCATGGGTAGTGACAGGGAGATGGCTGGACTGCATGGGTAGTGCTCAGGGTATTGTAGCAGTGCATGAGTTGGTGCATGGGTCATTGCATGAGTGCATGGGTAGTGACTGGATGATTAGAGTGCTGCAAGGAGAGTGCATGGTGAATTTATAAGTGCTTGGGTTTTGGCGGAGTGATTGGATAAGTACACACATGTCACATCAGGCCCCGCCCCCTCCCTTCACCACTGTGCAAACACGCCCCCTGGCGGGTTTTAAGTTGGGGGATTAATTCCCCTTGAATCCTGAGGGTCCCTGGGGGCCATCTAGCCCACCAGGTACCTCCAGTAAGCGCCACAGAGCTGCATTGCAGAGAGGTGGTCCGAGGCCACGCCCCTTTTTACACCTCTCTACAACGCAACTCTGTGGCACTAACTGGACGTACCTGGTGGGCTAGTTGGCCCCCAGGGACCTTCTGGATTCAAGGGGACTTAATCCCCCAACTTAAAATGCACCACAGGGCGTGTTTTCACACTTGTCACATCAGGCCACGCCCCCTCCCTGCACCACTGTGCAAACGCACCGCCTGGTGCGTTGTAAATTGGGGGATTAAGTCCCCTTGAGTCCTGAGGGTCCCTGGGGGACAACTAGCCCACCAGCTACCTCCAGTAAGCACCACAGAGCTGCATTGCAGAGTGGTGTAAAAAGGGAGCGTGGCCTTGGACCACCTCTCTAACACAGCTCCCTGGCGCTTACTGGAGGTACCTGGTGGGCTAGTTGGCCCCCAGGGATCCTCAGGATTCAAGGGGATTTAATCCCCCAATTTACAACGCACCAGGGGGCGCGTTTGCACAGGAGTGCAGGGAGGGGGCGTGGCATGATGTGACAAGTGTGCAAACACGCCCTGTGGCACATTTTAAGTTGGGGGATTAAGTCCCCTTGAATCCTGAGGGTCCTGAGGGCCAACTAGCCCACCAGCTACCTCCAGTAAGCGCCACAGAGCTGCGTTGCAGAGTGGTGTAAAAGGGGGCGTGGCCTTGGACCACCTCTCTGCAACGCAGCTCCTGGCGCTACTGGAGGTACCTGGTGGGCTAGTTGGCCCTCAGGGACCCTCAGGATTCAAGGGGACTTAATCCCCCAACTTAAAACGCGCCACAGGGCGCGTTTGCACACTTGTCACATCAGGCCACGCCCCCTCCCTTCACCACTGTGCAAACACGCCCCCTGGTGCGTTGTAAATTGGGGGATTAAATCCCCTTGAGTCCTGAGGGTCCCTGGGGGCCAAATAGCCCACCAGCTACCTCCAGTAAGCGCCACAGAGCTGCGTTGCAGAGTGGTTTAAAAAGGGGGCGTGGCCTTGGACCACCTCTCTGCAACGCAGCTCCCTGGCGCTTACTGGAGGTACCTGGTGGGCTAGTTGGTCCCCAGGGACCCTCAGGATTGAAGGGGAATTAATCCCCCAACTTAAAATGCGCCATGGGGCGCGTTTGCACAGTGGTGCAGGGAGGGGGCAGGGCCTGATGTGACAAGTGTGCAAACAAGCCCCGTGGCACGTTTTAAGTTGGGGGATTAAGTCCCCTTGAATACTGAGGGTCCCTGGGGTCCAACTAGCCCACCAGGTACCTCCAGTAAGTGCCACGGAGCTGCGTTGCAGAGAGGTGTAAAAAGGGGCGTGGCCTCGGACCACCTCTCTGCAACACTGCCCTGTGGCGCTTACTGGAGGTACCTGGTGGGCTGGTTGGCCCCCAGGGACCCTCAGGATTGAAGGGGAATTAATTCCCCAACTTAAAACACGCCACGGGGCGCGTTTGCAGAGTGTTGCTGGGAGGGGGCGGGGCCTCCGGCGCGATGCCAGCTTTTTTATTAAAAAAAATGTAGAAGGGGGGCTGTGTGGCCCCCCTTCCTTTCCTATTTTTTGGGCCCTGGGGACCCCATCCCCCAGGGCTTGACCCCTATTTTGTTAAAAAAAAATTTTTTAAAAGGAAGGGGGCCGCGTGGCCCCCCTTCCAAGGCCATTTTCGGCCCCGGGGACCCCATCCCCCGGGGTATGGCCAGTATTTTTTTTTTTTTTAAATATTTGGAGGGGGGCCGCGTGGCCCCCCTCCTCAGGCCATATTCGGCTCCAGGGACCCTATCCCCCGGGGCATGGCCAACATTCTTTTTTTTTATTTATATTTGGAGGGGGGCCGCGTGGCCCCCCTCCTCAGGCCATATTCGGCTCCAGGGACCCTATCCCCCGGGGCATGGCCAACATTCTTTTTTTCAATTTATATTTGGAGGGGGGCCGCGTGGCCCCCCTCCTCAGGCCATATTCGGCTCCAGGGACCCTATCCCCCGGGGCATGGCCAACATTCTTTTTTTTTATTTATATTTGGAGGGGGGTCGCGTGGCCCCCCTTCCCTAGGCCACTATTGGCCCCGGGGACCCCATCCCCCGGGGCTTGGCCATTATTTTTTTTTAAAAATTACAATATTTGGAGGGGGGCCGCATGGCCCCCCTCCTCAGGCCATTGATAGCCCAGGGGACCCCATCCCCCAGGGCCGGCCTTTCCTTGTTTTTTTTTAAATTTGTTGTTTTTTGGGGGGGATGGGGGCCACGTGGCCCTGCTCCCGGGCCACTTCTAGCCCCGGGGACCCCATCCCCCAGGGCCTGGCCACTTCGTTGGGGACCGTGGGGGGAGCCCCAATGCCCCCACGGTCCCACCGGCTCCCTGCCTCCTGCGGGAGCCGGCATTGCTTTTCCACACGGAGAGCTGCTGACATGCAGCTCCCCTTGTGGAAAAGCAATCTGCTTTGGATTTTGGAAGCGAGAGCAGGAAACCTGCTCTCGCTTCCAAAATCCAAAGCAGTGTTTGCTATGACAGGGCGGGAGCTGCATGGCTCCCGCCCTGCCATAGCAAACAGCAGTGTCCCAGGGTGGGCACCCCGGGACACTGCAGGAGCCGGCCCTGGGGGGTGGCGGTCCCCAGGGCCATGAAGGGCTCCAGGAGGGGGGCCACGCGGCCCCCCTCCCTACTAGTACACAGCCCCAGGGAGGTGGTGGTCCCCGGGGCTCGGGGGTCCGTAACGGACCCCCGCATTTACATTTTTAGTGCCCTGGGGAGGTGGCGGTCCCCGGGGCGTGTGGGGGGGCTTGAGCCCCCCCACACAGGTTTATTTTTTTTTAAAACAAGCCCCGGGGGTGGCGGTCCCCGGGGCAGCGGGGGGCCGTGTGCCCCCATGAATATTTAAGAAAAGCCCCGGGGTGGCAGTCCCGGGGCTTGAGGCCATGGAGGCCCCCACAGATTAATAAAAGCAAGCCCCGGGGAGGTGGTGGTCCCCGGGGCTGCAGGGGCCCCCGCGGGCCCCCGCTACATAAATAAATTGCCCCCGGGACTTGGCCCACCCGGGGGATTTGAAAACGAAGGGCGGGAGACCGCGCTTCGTTTTTTTAAATTTTTGGACAGATTCGCGCACCGGCGTGACCCTGCCCGAAATCTTTTTAAAAAATGCTTTTTTTGGGCCTGGGGGTCCCTATGGGACCCCCTGAGCAGGCCTGGGGGGTCAGGGTGTTTTTACCCTGCCCCCTTTTTTTGTTTTTTAATCTTTCTCTCACCTTTTTATTTCTCTCTCCATCCGAGGCACAAGATGGCTGCCAACACTTCCTGGTTTGAAGTGTTGGCAGCCAATTAGAGCCAAGCTTGTGCTGGGGGGGTTAGGCTCCGCCCAGATATCGAAACTTTTTATTTTTTGAATTTGTCAGGAACTACTGAACGGATTTACACCATTTAACAAAAAGGACTCTTTCTGAACCAAGGGCTACCTTTTTGCCAAATTTGGTGTAATTCCATTCAGCAGTTCGGGCTGTAGCTTTGTCTAAAGTTTCCTATGGAAAATTACATGGGGGAAACGCATTTTGGGACCCCCCTTTTTTCTCGGCCCCCGCTTGATGAATCACCCTGAAACTTTCTAGACAGGAGCTGACCGGAGCGCCCCACTAGTTTTGAAAATTTCGCGAAGATTCGTCAACCGGCGCCAAAGTTATTGGGAAAACAAAAAACGATTTTCCTATGGAAACTAGGTCCTAACTATAACTACCTACTGGCGACCGCCAGTAGGTAATATATATATAAATATAGATATATATATCTACCTCATAGCTGTTTCATCAACAGTTTCTGATGTCTTCTGTATATTTTGTTTAACTTATTGTCACTGTGTATTTAATTGTACTACAAACATAACCCATGTAATTGCTGCTATGCCACTCTGTAAAGCGCTGTGATACCCTAGGTCAAGTTTGCGCTATATAAAACTCGATAAATAAAACAGACGTCTCTAAATTCATGATCCAGCAAGGAAGCATGATTGGATACGGCAGAATACAACACACTGCACATTACATGGTTTCACTGTTCTTATACTTCTGAATAAAAGTTTCCCATAGTGCCACAACAGTGCATCCACTCCCACCGAGTTGTCTTTAACCATATTTGCATGGAATAGTGCAGCACTATTTATACAGCTGTAAAGTGTACTCGTATGCTACGTTCATCCTAGTATATTTCCGTATCATTCCATTAAAAGGGGGATCATTCCATTAAAAAGGGAAGGGGGAATAGAAGTGGCAACTTTGGTACATGCTTGTGAGCTTTCTAGAGTGGTGACCTGCATGGTATGAGCAATTAGTACATCCAACATGTGGGGGTCTCAGACTGAAAAAAATATTGTGTTGGTCATCACATTTTGTATTCTATCCCATTATACTAGTTGTATCCTACATTTCACGTATCATCAAAAAAGCCCTGATTAATGTGGCACATAGACACTGCCATGTTCAAATTCCTGAATGTGCAGAACAGGCTCTACTCTCATTTGTACTATCTTTTTATACATGTTTACTGGAGTCACTCACATTGCTGCAGCAAAATTTAGGTTCCACCCTTTATACGTAACAAATATACATTTATATTATAAACAACATCTATATTCAACTTGTGACTTAACTTCATTAACGTGTGTGATGCATTTAAACCAATTAATAAAATGTAATCATTGCAGTCATTAAGAATTCACACGTAAGTGTATTAGGTAGATTAATTCATCAATATAAACCTGTTATTTGCATATTCACATCTAACATTTATTCGTATTATATATGTATGCATAATCGTGTAAATAAATTTCATTTTGATTCTTGAGTTAACTTAGCCTGACTGTAGGCGCTAACTGAAATATGTTTTAACCTTGCTAGTAGGCTGTTTTCTTTCTTTGGCAGGTGCGTTATCATGTTTCACATTAGCTAGCAAAAACGGATTGTTTGTATTAAATGAGTGATAGTAAGGCCTGCGGGAGGAAGCTGGCAGCAAACTTGGAGAAATAATGGTCAAAAGAGGCCTTCTGTTTATCACATACCATGATGGTGGGGAGGTCAAGGTTGACCGCTGCTCTCTCCATATTGCTCCCCACCTGCACTTCAATAAACTAAATAAACGCTTTTGTGCTATTTTTTTTAACTGATCTAACTCTGTAAATAAATAAAAAATGTCCTTGCATCATTTTGTAGATGTACGCATGTGGTCTGAGCAAGCCTACAAACGAATGCAGCCATTGCGTCATAGCACCTTTTTTGGGGGCGGGTGGATGCTAACCACCATGGCTTAAAACCTTTGGCAAATCCAATGGGTTACAAATGCGAGACCTATTGGCTTTGCCAATGCTTATTTGAACCAGCCTCCATGAAAACCGTCCTCGAGTGGGTCTTTTATCGTGAGATCTAGTGGCAGTGGTCGGTAATGCTCCGTGTTGGAAAGCAGACAATTCATCTTTCAGTTTTATAATCACACCTTTGCACTCTTTTAGGTATCTATTTGCCTCAAACTGCTCCCTTGTTCAATTGGGTCTGACGTATCTTTTTTCCAATCCAATTCATCCTAAATTTCATTATTAGTTTTTCAAACATAGTCACCTCTGGTGCTATAGAATGTGTAGGGGGGCAAAAATTAGAGAAGCTGTGGAATTGTTTGTTACTTTACACACCTTCAAAATAGATCTTCAATCTGATATTTTGTAAAAATTTAGAGTTCTGTTTTACTTGCATGCAATCAGTGGATCTTGTGGTTGCAGAATATAGCCCTATCGAAAATGTAATTTACCTAGTAGTTTTTTCCAATGCACTACACTATGGATCAGGATTTTGGTGTGCTTGTCTACTTGTAGGTCTGGCGTAGTGTGTTGATTTCTCCCGAAGCTTGGTTCCTTTTCTGTCTCCCTCTACCTCTTATGGTGCCTTTAAAAAGAAAGAAAGAAAATAGTACCTCCTATAGAAAAAACAAAAGAGATTGAGCTATGGTTAAGCAAGAGAGCTTGTTATATATCCCTAGAAGACATACACAAAAATGTTGATGGGACCTGTCAAAGATTGCACATGTACATTAGAGCAGCCTAAATCACACTAGCTAGATTATCCAATAGAAATTTAAGAGCACAAAAGAAATTTAATGAGCCCAAAGATTTCACAAGAATATCGAGGGGTAAATGGAATACCCCTGCTGACACCTGAACTGTGTTGTGAGTTTCAATACCTTGCAGATGAGTACATCTAACAATTTGCTATAAGGTGAATGCACAGAGAAAGCAGTGAAAGAAGTGGACGTTGGAGTTCTAGGTGTGATACTGAATGTGAAAAAGGGCCTAAAATTTGGAATGGCGAACTTACCACATGATGGAGGTAGTCAAAATGACTTAAATGATTCCAGCAAGTGTGAACAAGATTCGGACACAGGTCAGAGAATGAATGCTTTTTATCCTGAAACAGGACATAGGACAAACACCTTGCTAGTCAGCTGCTTCAAAGCTTCCAGGGCTGCTACCTAGCTGAATTAGGGCTGCCCCACTACACATTATTATCATCCATCACATCTGGCTCACAAATCCAGGGGCTACTTTAGTAGAAGCAATACCAGAAATTAATGTTTTATGAGCATTATTAGTGACTAAGCTATTGTCAAACATGGAGTGTGCCCGGCACTTACTGTGCTGCAACAAACCTGTCCCTCAATCACCAACCACAAAGGGAGTAAATAACGTATTTTTCTGTATCAGACAGTCTGGGTGCAGTGGTGTTCACAGTGGTGCTTGTAGAGATGGGCAGCGTACGAGTCTGGAGGCCGGGCTGCAGTCCTAACAAGGCATCATACCCTACCTGTGGAGGCAAATATGCCGGACAAGATCCTTAAGGCAGTGAGACTTAAAAGAAGTTCTTCAATAGAGATCCCACAGAATCCGGCTCTTGCCAGACCCAAGCGAAGGAACAAGATCGGACCAGATGATCAGGAAATCCACAGCAGGACTGATGATCCAGCCAGAGTAAGGAGACTGCCAAATTACGAGTGCAAGATGATAAGAACCTTCAAGTTTTCACAAGCAAGAATGTGGACTGTGTCTTCCTAAAGAAAGTGTGCAAGACGGGTAACTGGACAGATTAACTGTTAAAAGGAGCGTTATACGTTTTCTCACGTTGACTACCTTAAGGTAACAGCCTGGAGAACTTTTTCTTGTCTTCAAACTATTTTCGCTTTGATTTCTCCAAGGTTCATGAAAAAACAGTGTGAATGACACTGGTGCGTCTAGACAAGTGATGTCATACTTTTTGTTAAGACAACTAACTGGGTATAGTCCTTGTTTTTTTAAAATAACATGTACTGCTTTTATAAACGTAAGATGTGCAGCAGCGACAATTAAACCACAATAGACATGACAAATTACAGATTAGCGATCCTGCTCCTACCTAGTCGGCAGCAAGGGTACAAATTGAGCTTATGATGCAAGTACACTCTCCATTATTGGTAGTTGTAGAGTAAGTAAGCCAATCTCCCCAGACTTGACCATGCTTCTCTGGACAGCCCCTCGGTTTGTACACAAATTGCTCAGCCTTGGCACAACAGTCCGTTCCTCGAGTCCACTCAATCAATGGGGGGCTCATGTGGATCTCCAATGGGTATAGACCCTGTTGCCACTCTTCAAATGAGTGAGAATCTTTAGATGTTATCTAAACCAGAAAGATTAATAAAGAATTTATAATTCTGGAAGCCTTGCATTTATTAGTATGCCCTCGCTTGGTATAATGTGTGAATGGCACATGGGAGACTTTTAACAATTTTAATAACAAAATGTACACTTGGGATCCTGAAGGAATTAATAAATTCCCATTTCACTGCGCGAAAGTCAGATTCTGTTGCAAACATTACTTTTGAGAGCAGCTGCAATCAAAGTATGTCTGAGCAGCACATTGCTGAAATCTCTACTCAATGCACAGAAGCCTGTGGCCTCAAGTGCCATCACCTGCCGATGCTCGTGCCCTCCTAGTCTTTTCAAATGCCGAGCCCTCCAGGCAAGCCGCTGCCAGCACCATCTTCGACGGTCTCCAGGACAAGGGCTGCTAATTTTCATATACGTGACACTGTCAAGAGGATGGCAGGAGCAGAGGACTGGTAACCATGGCGACATCTGACAACTAACACACAGGTTCAGGGAAAGCTCAGACAAATCCACATATTTCAGGTGCACCCCCGTGGCCCCCGATCCTTTCTCTGGGTCACGGGTCCTCCTCTTCTAAGCGCACCGTCTCTGCACGTATAACATATACAAGTGCTTCTTTGCAAGGAGAAGACGACTTTTCTTCTTTTAAGCCAGGCAGGTAAACCTTGCTCCAGATGGCTGGGGCGTCCTTGTCGTCAGAGACTGCAACGAGTTGAAACAAGCTCCGAGACGCGGCTCTTAACTATCTGTTCTATTTATGTCAATCATGTAATAGCGCTTAGCGAGCAAAGGACTCGGGTGGCCAAAGCTGTTTAACAGGAGGCCCAACAATAGCAGATTACTCCACGGACTTCGGCCGTCTCATTCATGTCCGACATAAAGCTACTTATGTGCACTCGGCGTCACGCTCAGGGCCCGCAAACAAGCGCCCCTGAGCACTCTGAAATGGTATCTGTTCTAGATCATCTTTCACACACCATTAATAAAATGAAAAATGTGAACTTCGACCCCAAAGCAACCAAGTCTAATCTTTCTCTCACCTTTTTATTTCTCTCTCCATCTGAGGCACAAGATGGCTGCCAACACTTCCTGTTTTGAAGTGTTGGCAGCCAATCAGAAGCAAGCTCAAGCTGGGGGGTTTTGGCTCCGCCCAGATATCAAAACTTTTTCTTTTTTTCAATTTCTCAGGAACTACTGAACGGATTTACACCATTTAACAAAAAGGACTCTTTCTGAACCAAGGGCTACCTTTTTGCCAAATTTGGTGTAATTCCGTTCAGCAGTTCGGGCTCTAGCTTTGGCTAAAGTTTCCTATGGAAAATTACATGGGGAAAACGTGTTTTGGGACCCCCCGTTTTTCTCGGCCCCCGCTTGACGAATCACCCCGAAACTTTCAAGACCGGAGCTGACAGGAGCTGGTCACTAGTTTTGAAAATTTCGCGAAGATTCGTCAACCGGTGCCAAAGTTATTGGGAAAACAAAAAACACTTTTCCTATGGAAACTAGGTCATAACTATAACTACCTACTGGCGACCGCCAGTAGGTAATATACAGATACATATATACATATACATATGTACATATGTATACCTCGTAAAGGGCCGGTCGGAATCCGGTCTGTAATCTCAAGTGTGGGCATTTCCACCCTTGAGATATTAAAATGTTGGGTTTCGGCTGCCTTTCCGTGCCGGCCTTTCTGACATGGAAAGGCTGTCGGAACTCGACTTTGGGGGCCCCCAGCAGGTTCTTTTTGGGTACACAGCATCCTGTTGATCCCTGCACCCTGTGGCAGGCACCCTGTGCCTGCCACGGGATGCAGGGATGAACTATGTGCCCGATTCACAGAACTAACTTAAGACAAAATCCTAAACTTACTACCATTTTGGTATTCACAGAAGGCACTTACTTACTCATTTTGAGTAACTTACTCATTTTGAGTAACTTACTCATTTTGGTATTCACAGAAGGCACTTACTCATTGGTGAGTAAGTGTCTTCTGTGAATACCAAAATGAGTAAGTTACACAAATGAGTAAGATTACTCAAAATGAGTAAGTTACTCATTTTAGTATTCACAGAAGGCACTTACTCATAGAAGGCACTTACTCATTGATGAGTAAGTGCCTTCTGTGAATACCAAAATGAGTAAGTTACACAAAATGAGTAAGTTACTCAAAATGAGTAAGTTACTCATTTTGGTATTCTCAGAAGGCACTTACTCATCAATGAGTAAGTGCCTTCTGTGAATACCAAAATGAGTAAGTTACACAAAATGAGTAAGTTACACAAAATGAGTAAGTTACTCAAAATTAGTAAGTAAGTGCCTTCTGTGAATACCAAAATGAGTAAGTGCCTTCTGTGAATGCCAAAATGGTAGTAAGTTTAGGATTTTGTCTTAAGTTAGTTCTGTGAATCGGGCCTACACCTCCATTTTCTCAATGGGAGCGTGTGTTTTGGCCGGTTTCGGGCTCCCATTGAGAAAAGTGAAATGCTCCCAAACAGTGTCCGGTCACATTGTAATGGGCCGGTTCGGAACGCCGATCGGGTGTCGGTCGGTGCCAGGACTGAGTCGGGCAGAAGGAATTCTGACCAACATCGAAATGAGGACCTTAGTGTCCAACCAATAAGGAACAAACTGAAAAATGAATCAAACTGCACAAATTAACCAATAAGTACTTATCTAATTAGCACACCATTGTAAGAAGAGCACAAAAAACGGCTACATTTTGCAACAAAAAATATCAGCACTGGAAGACGATGAAACGCTGCCAGATTTCCAGAACAAAACCCAGTAACATCATTGGATTTCTCAAAACTAGGCCACTGCAAGTAATTTAAATGACTTAAGAATTGTAAAAGCGCACAAAAAGTATTTACACCTCACCTCACTCAAAACAAATACCTATCTTTTCATTTATATCCCCAAACCTTAGCTTGCACATGAACACTGCAAAAGAAAAAGCTATCTTTTAGATCAACAAAGCCGACTTCAAGAATGTGAAGCTCAACAAACTCGTTACAAGAAAGTAACAGTATTAAAAAGTATCCCAAACCATAACTCTTAAAATGTTTAAAAAAAAATGAACTGCAAACCAATCACATACTAAACTACCAATATTATTAACTAAACATTAAACACTTTCAACTTAACATGGAAAGATGCCCCACCTGACCTACATTTCGACTGAAGTAAACAGGAACCAAAGAGAACAAGCAGCATGTTAAAAGGGCAGCACAATTGTAACTATAAAATATGATTCATAAAAATGAATAGAATTAAATGTCAAACACAAAAATGTAAGTATACACCTCTACTATTTTCAGCTATATTGGCACAGAGAGCCACATATACCACCACACAGAGATGCGATTAAGAAAGGAAATATTAACTGGAAATGGAAATGTACCGGATATTATCCTATTGTTTGTAATGTGAGGGCCAACTCTAAAAATGGCATAGTTATTAATGTTAGAAAACATTACAAGCCCCAGCATGTAACAGAGATAAAAGTAAGGCATGCTCTGCAAGATCTCAGAGAAGTAAACATTACAACTGAGAAATGCAAATGCATAAATTAAAAAAACATATATGCTGCTAAAAGAGCCTAAGTACATTACAGGTCAACTACCAGTAATTTCTAATCTATTAGGATTAATAGCACACACAAGAAAAAGCACAATCCAAACCTCTGCTTCTCAGAATAGTACAAAAACATTAACATTCTAGAATACCTAATAATTACACATAATGAAGAACCCTTTCCCCTATACAACAATAGAAATAACTGCAGGAGAATAATCATACATGCAACACAAACCAATTTACTCATACTAACCTGATGTGCAACATGGATGAAGGATGGCACCTTCAAAATCGTGCCCTTCACCATTAATTCTAATATATACCATACACAGTGAATATCACTAGTTTATGCTAGCAACTACTATCCTTAACAAAAATAATTAGATTTTGAGCAGGCTCTGATACAAAAAAAATTCAAAATCTACTCACACACAGCCATGGAAAGCTGCTATTATAATTTTAACCAAAAATCTACACAATGTTTAGAATACACAACAAGCTGTCAAGTTTTCTGGAGACAGACACAACCCAAGTTTCAAACCCCCTTGGGGAACGTATACAACAGCTCCATAATTAAGCAATGCAAAATATTGTTACAACGCATTCCAAGCCACATTAGTCCAAAGCCACTATACACTGTATAAATTCCTACAAATCCTACAAAAAGAGCAAAGCTATCAACAACTAAGAAGAGAAAAGGCAGTAAGCTAAATCAAACCTAAAACTTCTAACTAAATTAAGAGATCGATGAACTGTTACAATTATAAGTATTACTCGTTGTAAATACACAGAACCATACTACCTCAAAATGATAGTCAAAATAATACTGTAATCAAACTTTACAACTCACAATCAACACAATTGAAAACAAACCTGCCACCACAAAATACAATTATTTTTAATGCATTTTCAAAAAATATCTCTATTGATCAGTCTACACCATGAATATACATACAATAATATACAACAATATCAGAGGTGGAAATAACTTGTGTAATTGTGAGTAGTGGGATTTTGTAAAATTGATGCAAAAGTATATGAAATTAAGTGCAATTGTGTGAAATGCATCTCGCATTCGAAAAAATTACCCAAACAATACATTCAGGTAAAAGTTCAAGTTGAAACTGTAATTTTGAGTCGATTTACAATTACTCAAATTCAAAACACTGACATTTGCATTTGGATTTGTAGTTTAATGCTAAAAAGTTACCCAAATATTCTGCTCAGGTAAAAAATATACCAGAAATTCAAATCAAGTTAAAATATTACCCAAACTGTACATGTTGCATTAAAATTTCGTCCCCAAATTACTCAACGTGACATAGTGGCATAATCTCACTATTTTGATTTAAACTTTTTACACATAACTACCAAAATAACTCTGGCATAAACAATAGTGAAAAATAAAAAATGTATAATTACAAATTATCAAACAAATACTTAAAACATATTAACAATAAATCATATTCAATACCAAAACATTGAAAACTCCACTAAATACTAAAACAAAATAATGCACTACATCTTACATTACGTAATCAATATGTATTACAACAATAACATTTCCCACCCTAATTAAGTTAAAAAAATGAACTTACAGTTTTGTATCTTATGTCAACGACCCACCATCAGTCCCCAAGCAAAAATAAATGCCAAAAAATAGAAAAACAAAACATCCAAAAATTATTGCAGAGAATAATCCTATGTTACCATAAAAAGAAATAAACTTTTAGCTACGCACTCTCACAAAACATGCTCCCCAAATACATTACAAACATTGCAACATTACATACTACACATTATCAGCATAGGTAAATTCACTATAATAGCTACATACACTACACAAACTAGACTAAGGCCTACTGTATTAAACTGCACTACACCAAATGCTAACTAACAATAAACAAAACAAATAACTACAAAACTAAGATAGTTCCCTAGAAGAAATACAACCACCCTCAACCCCCACTGCCATAAAAAATAATTAAAACAAGTCTTAACGTATTATGTAAGCAGAAGCAGGGAATCACGACTGACATGAAGGAAAACTGTCAAACAATGATGTAAATAGAATGCAAAAACACAGGTAGTTGTAAACAATATAGCCATTTAATGGAAAAAAAGATTTTCCTCCATTTAAAACAAAGGCAAATGTTACACTAAAAGGACAAAAACATGCATATAAATGTAAAAAAGTATAAAATACATGAAAAGAATACAAAAGTAACAAAGCAATACCAATGTATATGTAAAATATATTAAAATGTGCTATGAAAGCATACAATATAAAACATTAGTAATAGTTACAATATATAAAAGTTAATAAATGTTTAAAAATGTATAATTTAAAAAAGTGAAAGTGTATGAGAAAAAAAGTGCATAAATAACAGCAGAACAAAATGTTCAATATTATTTAACCCCTTCGGTGCTCATGATGGAATGGTTCCTTCAT
Organism: Calotriton arnoldi; assembly: GCA_963921515.1. Taxonomy (NCBI): domain Eukaryota; kingdom Metazoa; phylum Chordata; class Amphibia; order Caudata; family Salamandridae; genus Calotriton; species Calotriton arnoldi. The sequence goes on from CAWUFW010018325.1 coordinate 51,552, forward strand.
GAGCACCAGTGCTCCTGTGCTCATGACGGAACCATTCTGTCATGAGCTCAGGCGCACAAAATCCTTCTGCTTTTTAGGTCTCGCCTAGTGTTGCAGCGCACTTGCGCTGCCCGCTTTGTGAGGCATGCAGTATACACTATAGCGGGGAAGCTTTGTTTAAGCTCCGCCCACTCTCCACCCATCTTTTTAATTGGCTTTCATCCTAAATGCTGCATTCTGATTTGTTTTCAGCTTCTTAGTCCCTCCTCCTCATGGCCATGTCGTCATTTGTGTGCTTCCATGGCTATTGGCGCCTTTACTTTAAAAAAGTATTTTGTTCCCCTGCCTCCCCCCGTTCCCTCCCGCAGTCTATGACTTCTTGGCGCACCACCACCCCCCCACTCCCGTTCGTGCCTTTTTGGATGCCCGCACTTCCGTTACAAATGCAATAGGTCTCGCGTAAATACGAGTCCTATTGCATTTTAAATGCTTGTTTGTCCTGTGATTTGCTGGCTGAATTCGCACTCCTTTTTACGTCTCGCATAGCGTTGCATGCGAGCGCATGCGCTGCTCGCTTTGTTTGTCTTACGCGCTAAGCCGTAGAGCAGCAGGAATCACTGGCGGAGCCGGCCGCGGCGCAGGGGGCCATAGAACACAGCTTGCCCGACCTCCCCCATATCCTGCTTCAAGACGATCTTAACCTGCTTAATGCAACCTCTGTGTGAATTCACGTCTTCCGCTACAAAAACAGATGGGTAATAGCGTAATGCTGAAATCATGCTCTACATAATACATTTAGACCTGCTTTAACGGGAAGGTTCCCGTTCCAACATGGACGCCGCTCCTGTGTCTGGTTTTAAGGACTCCCTCAGCAAGTCTGTTTTCAAGGTGCAGAGTCACGCATTACATTTATTATAAGAGAAGTTGCCCGTGGAAAGATGGCCGTTTAGATTCACGCCCACGTCTCTTCTCTTGGTTATAGCTGCAGCGATCTCGCTTAAACTTATATGCAGTGCGCCTGCGCGGGTCTTCTCTGTTTCCGCTCGGCGAGGTGAGTGGAATGGCGGCGGCTGAGCTGGCCCGGCCTTCTCGGGGTTCAGTCCCCTGCCTCATCATCTGTGCACCGTCCAGACCCCTCACACACTCTGATAAGGGTTCTCCCTCTTACTCCGCAGGTAATGAGCAGCAGCGCCATAGGTCGCCGCCCCGCGCGATGGTAAGTGACAAGTCCCGGGTTGTACCATGTGCTGTTCTGGGGGGTAGAGTAAGAGGTGGTGGTCCTTGGAGGGGCTCTGTCCTGAGTGGGAAGTAGTTACCCGTTGCCAGGGAAGGATGTGAGACCCCTTTTGTGCGAGGTGGGTGGGTAAGGGAGGGTGTTGGGGACTAGGTGCCGGGTGAGTTTATAAAAGGGGGTAGGAGGGGGTGTTAGTCTCGGGGTACCAGTGTGTGATTAGAAGTTGTCATAGGAACGCAATATTACTGGTATAGGGTGCACATAGTGCCACAAAGCCCCAGTGAGCACTGCAGGGGTGACCCTGGGCCCATGGATTAAAGCTCCCACCCCCAGAAGCTCTTAAAGTGGAGCCGGACACGGAACCATTAACAGTGTGTCTATGAGCCACCTGTCGCGGCACCAGTTGTGCCAGGGTGGCCCGTGCCTGTCAGTGGCACACAGACCAGAATAAGGCCGCTACTGCTCTCGTCACATGGGAGTTTTGGGCTTGTGTGTTGGTAGCAAAGTAAGATGCATGCTAATCACACTGTAATTAAAAGTAGCCGCTCCTTTTTGTGACGTGCTGAATATGAAATAATTGCAGGTGCAAATCTGTTTTCTGTGCGCCATTTAAGTTGGGGATAACTTTGATATTTGCAGTCAATTAAGCCGACCAGCTCCTGCCGCTATCAGTAGGTGGTGTGCAATGGCTGCATACAGTGACATCCTGAGTATGTGTATGTGCTCCGTCTCTTGTACGGAGAGCTTGAAGGGACCTTGGAGACAAATGCAGGGAAACGTTTGGTTTAAGGCATATGTGGCTGTAGTTACACATCCCACCGAAGGCCCTGATTTTATATTAAAAAAAGAGCTTTGGACTATACCATTTCCCGCTGAAAGGCAATATTTCCCTCCATGTGTTCCCATACCTGGTGTGTCACACAGTTTGGTGCTTACTTTCCCTCCATGTTAAAGAACAGTAGATGTTTCAGCACCCAGGCTAATATGCTGCATAGCTAAGTACATATAAGCTCCCAAAGGCGAGACCGATTGCATTTCAAATGCTTGTTTTTGTTGACATCGGGAGGTGGGGAAGAGCTTCTCCAACCTCCTGAAGCAGTGTTTTTATTTTCAATGCAAAGACGCTCGCGCGCATGGTGCACTGACGTCATTGCATTGAAAATGTAACTGAAACATAGTTTCAGTTTCATTGTTTCGGTGCTCGTGGGGCTATCTCAGCCCCCTGAACACCGAAACATTTGGGAGAGGTATTGTTGGAAAGGGGAGAATCTCCCCTTTCCAATGGTACCCTTCCCTAGTGGATCTCTGCTTGGGGATAGCCCCAGGAGGGCGATCCCCAGGCAGGGATCCACCCACTAGCCACCAGGGAGGGGTATTGCCCTTCGGCAAGAGCCTTTGCTCCCCCCATTTAATGTTACCACAGCCGGTCTTTCTGCCCTCGGGGGGCACAAAGCAACCTAGATGCCAGGGATTATTTTTTTATAGGCCTGGGGTGGGGGTTGCCCAGAATGGGCATGTCAATGCCCCCACCATGCCCCCCCAAAAAAGTCAAAGTACTTTCTGCCCCCCAGGAGGCAGATGGAGCAATAGCCCCTGATCTGCCCCGGGGGTAAAAAACCCACTAGGCACCAGGAATTCTTTTTATACATAGGGGTGGGGGCTGCCAAGAATGGGCATGCCAATGACCCCACACTCCCCCCAAAAATGCCACAGTCCTTCTGCCCCCCAGGAGGCAGATGGGGGCAGTAGCCCCTGATCTGCCCAACCGGGGGGCAGGAAGCCCACTAGGCACCAGGGATTATTCCTATTTTCTTATACCTACGGGTGGGAGCTGCCCAGAATGGGCATGCCAATGCCCCATCCCCAAAAGAATTCCACAGTCTTTCTGCCCCCCTGGGAGGCAGATGCAAGCAATAGCCCCTTATCCGCCCCCCCCTCCAGGGGGGTGGATAGCCCACTAGGCACCAGGGATAAAAAAAATCAAAATTCAGGGGTGGGGGCAGAAAGTCCTCTAGGCAACAGGGATTTTTTTTTCAAAGTTCAGGGTGGGGGCTGCCCAGAATGGGCATGCCCATACCCCCACCCACAAAAGATGCCATAGTCTTTCTGCTCCCCCAGGAGGCAGATGGGGCAGTAGTCCCTGATCTGCCCCCAGGGTTGGCAGAAAGCCCACTAGGCACCAGGGATTATTATTTTTTTAATACGTAGGGGTTGGTGTCTGCCCAGAATAGGCATGCTAATGCCCCTACCCCCCCAAAAATGCCACAGTCTTTCTGCCCCCCTGGGAGGCAGATGGAAGCAATAGCCCCTTATCTTCACCCCGGGGCGGCTGAAAGCCCACTAGGCACCAGGGATTTGTTTTTTTCAAAGTTCTGGGGTGGGTCTGCCCAGAAGGGGTATGCCAATTCCCCCAACACCCCAAAAAAATTGCCACAGCCTTTCTGCCCCCCCAGGAGTCAAATGGGGACAATAACCCCCTATCTGCCCTCCCCCAGGGGGGCAGAGAGCCCACTAGGCCTCAGGGATTACGCTGTCTTTTTTATACGTAGGGGTGGGGGCTACCCGGAATGGGCATGCCAATGTCCCCACACCCCAAAAATTTAGCCACAGTATTTCTGCCCCCCTTGGGGGCATATCAGGGCAATAGCCATCGATCTGCCCCCCCAGGGCGGCAAAAAGCCCACTAGCCATTGGCCTTTTTTTCACAATGTGCCTAGCTGTGGATTTTGGGCTCTAGCGCAGCCGGAACCTAGGGAAACCTAGCAAACCTATACATTTTTGAAAACTAGACACCCAGGGGAATTCAGGATGTGGTGACTTGTGTGGCTCTCACCAGGTTCTGTTACCCAAAATCCCTTGCAAACCTCAAACATTTTAAAATAAAAACACATTTTCCTCACATAGCTGTTATGGAAAGTTCTGGAATCTGCATGGACCCTCAAACTTCCACACACCCAGCATTCCCCAAGGTCTCCCGATAAAAATGGTGCCTCACTTGTGGGAGTAGGCCTAGTACCTGTGACAGGAAACGGCCTAAAACGCAATGTGGACACATCACATTTTTCCAGTGAAAACTGACCCTTTTTTTGCAAAGTGCCTGGCTGTGGATTTTGAACCCTAGCTCTGCCAGCAGCTAACAAAACCTAGCAAACTTATACATTTTTGAAAACTAGACATCCAGGGAAACCCAGGATGGGGCGCCTCACCAGTTTCTGTAACCCAGAATCCCTTGCAAACCTCAAACTATGTGAATACAAACACATTTTCCTCACATTTCAAGTTCTAGAATCTAAGGGGAGCAACAAACTTCCACCATCCCAGCATTCCCCAAATTCTCCCGATAAAAATGGTACCTCACTAGTGTGGGTAGGCCTAGTGCCCGTGACAGGAAGCGGCCCAAAATGTACTGTGGAGACTTCAAAATTATCGATTACAAAAAGACCTTGTTTTACGAGGGAGTCATCTGCGTTTTTGATATCGGGCTCGGTGGCCATCTAGGGAAATCTGCCAATCCCAAACATTTCTGAAAACTAGATACCCAGCGGAGTCCAAGGAGGTGTGACTTGCGCGGATTCCCCAATGTTTTCCTACCCAGAATCCCCTGCAAACCTCAAATTTAGCTGAAAGAAAATCAAATCATTCTTACATTTCTGGGTGGGAAAGTGGTGGGATCACTGGGCTGACACAAATTTCCTACCACCCCATGTTCCCCCAGGTCTCCTGATAAAAATGGTACCTTACTTGTGTGCGTGAGCAAAGTACCTGCAACAGGCAAGTGCCTTAAATGTATTGCAGAGACATCAAAATTATCTATCACAAAATAACCTGGTTTTGCAAGGGGGTCACATGCGTTTTTGGTCCCGGGCTCATGGCCATTCTGGGAAACCTACCAAACCTAGACATTTCTGAAAACTAGACACCCGGGGGAGTCCAGAGCTGTGTGGCTTGCAGGCATCCCCCCATATTTTCCTACTCAGAATCCCCTGCAAATCTCAAATTTAGCTAAAAAAATCACATTTTCCTTACATTTCTGTGTGGGATTACCGCGCCAGCAAAAATGTCCTAAAATCCAGCATTCCCCTTGGTCTCCCGAGAAAAATGATACCTCACTTGTGTGGGTGTCCAATGCAGAATCACCCAAAAACATATTGTTAAAAAAAAAATGGCGCTTTGAGTTCTCTCTGCTATATCTTCAATCCCTATGTTTTTGGCCCTTCCCAGTTGCAGGCCCTTGGCCCACCCACACAAGTGAGGTATCATTTTACTCTCAAGACAGAGAGGGAACGCTGAGTGGTAGGACATTTGTGCCAACCAGTGATTCCAGCCAGAAATGTGAGGAAAATGTGATTTATGTAGCTTAATTTGAGGTTGTCAGGGGATTTTGGGTAGGAAAACATTAGGGGATCCACGCAAGCCATACCTCCCTGAACTTCCCCAGGTGTCTAGTTTTCAGAAATGTCTAGGTTTATCAGGTTTCCCTAGATGGCCGTTGAGACTGGGGCCAAAAACTCAGGTGGCCCCCTTGCAAAGCCAGGTAGTTGTGTGGTAGATAATTTTTGATGGCTCCACAATACGTTTTGGGCCCTTCCCTGCCGCGGGTACTTGGCCCACCCACACAAGTGAGGTACCATTTTTATAAGGAGACCTGGGGGAACGCTGGGTGGTAGGAAATTTGTGTCAGCCCAGTGATCCCACATCTTTCCCACACTGAAATATGAGAAAAAGTTGATTTTTTCAGCTAAAGTTGAGGTTTGCAGGAGATTCTGGGTAGGAAAACGTAGGGATCCATGCCAGCCACTCCTCCCTGGAATCCACTGGGTGTCTAGTTTTCAGAAATGTGTGAGATTGGTAGGTTTCCCCAGATGGCTGCCAAGCCTGGGGCTTTGCAGGGGGGTCACCTGGGAATTTGGCCCCAAGAACTATAGGCCATCTCTCTTCTCCCTTTCGCCGCCAAAGTCATCGAGAAAGTCATCAACACCCATCGAACGCACTTCATAGAAACCAACAACATCCTTGATTCCTCTCAATCCAGATTCTGCAGCAACCAAAGCACTGAGACCGGCCTCATAGCCACCACTGACGACATCCACACCCTTCTCGATCAAGGCCACACGGCAGACCTCATACTACTAGACCTCTCAGCAGCCTTCAACATCGTCTCCCACCGCAAACTAGCCACCAGACTCCATGACGCCAGTATCCAGGGAACTGCCTTAGACTGGAGTCGATCTTTTCTCTCAGGCAGAACACAAAGAATAAGACTCCCGCCCTTCCTCTCCGAACCCAAAGAGGTCAGATGCGGAGTGCTACCAAAGGGGATGATGGACAGAGCGCTAGAGCAAATCAAACACTCACCCCCAGTCAACTGATCTGGGTTTAATCCATCATCATTCTTTAGCTCACTCCACCACCCCAGGTCAGACATGGACATATGCAAATCAGTCTGACCCTGTGCCTCATGGGAACAGTCCAGCCCGAACTGCCAAGCCATGTGTTCCCTGGACCGGAAACAAGCATCCTGGGACCGGTTTCGGGTTCAAAACCCTCATTAGCCAGGCAATCTTGAATCCAGTGGCAAAGTGAGCAAGGGACCCACGTCTGGGCATACCCTGCCAACTTAGGGCAAACAAAGCGATACCAAAGGGGATGATGGACGGAGCGCTAGAGCAAATCAAACACTCACCCCCAGTCAACTGATCTGGGTTTAATCCATCATCATTCTTTAGCTCACTCCACCACCCCAGTTCAGACATGGCCATATGCAAATCAGTCTGACCCTGTGCCTCATGGGAACAGTCCAGCCCGAACTGCCAAGCCATGTCTTCCCTGGACCGGAAACAAGCATCCTGGGACCGGTTTCGGGTTCAAAACCCTCATCAGCCAGGCTATCTTGAATCCAGTGGCAAAGTGAGCAAGGGACCCACGTCTGGGCATACCCTGCCAACTTAGGGCGAACAAAGCGATACCAAAGGGGATGATGGACGGAGCGCTAGAGCAAATCAAACACTAAACCCCCAGTCAACTGATCTGGGTTTAATCCATCATCATTCTTTAGCTCACTCCACCACCCCAGTTCAGACATGGCCATATGCAAATCAGTCTGACCCTGTGCCTCATGGGAAAAGTCCAGCCCGAACTGCCAAGCCATGTCTTCCCTGGACCGGAAACAAACATCCTGGGACCGGTTTCGGGTTCAAAACCCTCATCAGCCAGGCTATCTTGAATCCAGTGGCAAAGTGAGCAAGGGGAGTGCCCCAAGGATCCTCCCTCAGCCCCACGCTCTTCAACATCCACATGGTCCCCCTTGCAACCATCATCAGAAAACACAGACTCAACATAGTATCATACACCAATGACACCCAGCTCATCCTCTCCCTCATCAAGGAACCCAACATCACCAGGTACAGTTTCCAAGAAGGAATGAAGGACGTCGCATCCTGGATAAGTGGCAGCTGCCTGAAACTCAACTCGGAGAAAATAAAAGTCCTCATCCTCGGGTCCACCCGCTCTGCATGGGACAACACCTGTTGGCCCCCCGCCCTCGGAACCCCACCGACCCCAACAGACTGCGCCGCTACCTCAGCATCATACTCGACTCCTCACTCACCGTGAACTGCTAAATCAACGCTGTGTCCTCCACATGCTTCAACACCCTCTGCACACTCCGCAAGACCTTCAAATGGATCCCCCCCCGACTCCAGGAAGACTGTCACCCACGCACTCATCACTAGCAGACTGGATGACAGAAATGCGCTCTACGCCGGAGTCAACAAACCTCTCCTTAGCAAACTCCAGACCATTTAGAATGCCGCAGCCAGACTCGTCCTCAGCATCCCATGACAGGACTACATCACCCAGCACCTCCGCGACCTCCACTGGCTCCATGTTGAAAAAAGAATAACCTTCAAACTGATCACGCACGCCTACAAAGCCCTCCATAACACCAGACCCCAATACCTCAACAAAAGAATCTCCTTCCACGCCCCCAAGAGAAGCCTCTGCTCTGCTGACCTAGCTCTAGCCACGGTCCCCCACATACACAGGACCAGACCAGGTGGCAGATCCTTCTCCTACACCGTGGGCAAGACCTCCAACGAACTCCCCCTCAGCATCAGACGAAGCCTGACACTGCACCTATTCAGGAAGGACATCAAGACCTGGCTCTTCGGATGACCACGGAGCTGCCTGTACCCCCCTCAGCACCTTGAGACCCTCACGGCTGATTAGTGCACTCTATAAATCTGTGATTTATTGATTGATTCTCAATGGTTGGTGTAAATTCAGAGGGTGGTTAATGTAGGCAGGTCCTTGGTTGTGTAGAGCCTTGTCGCACAAGTCAGCAACTTAAATAAATTGCCATTTCTTTTGCACTGGGAGCCAGTGGAGTTTCCTGAGGTGGGGTGTGATGTGGGTTAGTCAGAGAAGACTGAGGATGAGTCTGGCTGCATTATTCTGTATGGTCGGAAGTCTCTGTAGAAGGTGTACGGCGATTCCTATGTAGAGGGCAATGCCTTAGTCCAGTCTGCTGGTGATGAGGGCTTGTCACTGTGTGGCTCGTGTGTAGGAGTAGCCACTTAAATATCTTACATAGCATGCGTAGAGTGAGGGAGCAGGCGGAGGAGATGGCGTTGGTCTATGAATTCATGGTGAGCTTGTTGTCAATGATTATTCCGAGGTTTGTGGCGTGGTTGGAGGGAGTGGATGTGAGTCTTAGGTCTGATGGCCACCAGGAGGCAGTCCATGTGTTGCTGCTGTTGCCAAAGATCATCACTTCCGTCTTGTCTGTGTTCATTTGAAGGCAGTTGGCCTTCATCCAGTCCGTGGCATTTGTTGTGCATTTGTGTAAGTTGGTTCTGATGGTGTTGGGGCCGTTAGTGCGTGAGAGGATGAGTTGGGTGTCATCTGCATAGGAAATTATGTTGAGACAGTGGAGGTGATTCCTTATTGTACTGAAACCCAAAGGATTCTACAAATGTACCAACTGCAAGATCTGTGCAATTGCAAAAAATACAAAAGAAATTCAAATGGCCAACAAAAAAATCTGGAAAATCGACAATTAATTACATGTAAGAGCCAATTTGTAGTCTACATAATTGAATGCCCATGTTCTCTTAAGTATGTGGGCAGTACAATATGCGAATTAAAGAAGCGTATTTTGGAACGTGTTAGGGCGACGATAAACACAGATCGGAGTAGCGCTGTTGCAAAACGTATGGAAAAAGCACATGGAGGCAACTGGAAAGAACTCAAATTCTATGCAGTAGAAACAGTGGAACGCCACGTGAGATGTGGCGACAGGGAAAGGATTTTAAGACAAAAAGAGTCACGCCATATCCTAGCTTTCCGCACACTAACTCCCAATGGGTTAAACCAAGATGAAGAAATGCACTCACATCTGTAAATATGAACTCTTTATTCCCTCTGGATTTGTCAAACTCACAAAAGCAATCTCCCTTGTGTAAACATAGTAACTTTCACCTATTTTTCACTCTGTCAAGTAATTTAATTTTTATGTCACTTAGATTATTAGGTGTTCCAACTAGTCAGCATTAATTAGGTGCGCATATTAATTTGAGAATAAATCTGTGACTGCTCATGTGTGTCGAAAGAATAGTTCAAGCATAGAACACAATTAAATGTATGCCCACAGTATCAGGAGGACAGGCCTATGCAAATGCTTCAGTCTGTCTGCCCACCAGAGGGCCGGAATTTTAATTAGCTCAGAGTGATTTACAGAATAAAAATAGGGGACTGTCCCAAGAATGTAATCACAATAACCATGCGATGAAGCTGTGTTAATGTATGTGATCAATAGATGTTAATGACAAACTAATTGATCATGAACCAATGTAATTGGAAATATATGCACATTCAGGCAATGTCTAACATATGAACAACAACCATTATTCAAAAATTGTAATAGATAAAAATCGTTAAAAAACAAGCGAGTTTGAATCCACAAACAACGACACTATATGGGGAGCGAGATAAAGATCATCCGTAAATGTAAACATTTCTTCTTGGAACACATGATTGCTTGACTTGATGCACTTTTTCGTTTTATTTGGTCTAATCACTTTAACATGAAATTCACTTGTATTGGTGAAGGATTTCCTTTAATAAACATGGGTGTTGTGTATATTCACTACATCAGGAAGTGATGTAAAATGTCGTTAGTCTTATTTAAATAATGAAAAAATGCCGCCCGTTGTACTAGTGAACAAGGTCTTAGAGAGACTGAAACACGTTGGGTGTTGCTGGTTTGCTTTAGTAAAACTATACCAACAAATAAACAACTGGATTACTGAGATATCCGTGAGTGCAAGTGAAATCTTTTCCTCGGAAATACTTGTGCTATATATATATATGTGATCAAGGCCCCTGGTGGGTTGAAACGCGTCATGGCACAAAATAAGAGGAGTCCATTCCCTTTCTGGTTCTGGGGTACAGGGAACCGGCAGAGAAAATGAGTACTGACCATATATATATATATATATATATATAGCACTAGTATATATATTATCTACTGGCGGTCGCCAATAGATAGTTATAGTTAGGACCTATTTTCCATAGGAAATCCGCAACATTCTATTTGAAATAACTTTGGCGCCGGTTGACGAATCTTCGCGAAATTTTAAAGTTTGTGGGGCGCTCCGGTCCGCTCCTATCCTGAAAGTCTCGGGGTGATTCGTCAAGCGGGGGCCGAGAAAAAAGGGGGGTCCCAAAACGCGTTTTCCCCATGCAATTTTCCATAGGAACCTTTAGTCGCAGCTACAGCCCAAACTGCTGAACGGAATTACACCAAAATTGGCAAATAGGTCGCCCTTGGTTCAGAGTCGTGCCTTTTGCTTAAATGGTGTAAATCCGTTCAGTAGTTCCTGAGAAAATCAAAAGTAAAATCACATATATATCTATGGCCAAGTAGGGTCCGCGTACCCTCCCGATCACGAGCTGCATGCTAATTGGCTGTCAAGTGGCTGTCAACACTCCAAATCAGGAAGTGTTGGCAGCCATTTTATGCCTCGGTAGAACCGAGGCACAGAAACAAATGCGCAAAACGCACAAAGGGGGCAGGGTAGAAACACCCTGACCCCCTAGGTCTGCTCAGGGGGTCCCACAAGGACCCCCTGGGCAGAAAAAAGCATTTTTTTTTTTAAATCGGCGGGATCGCTTAGGGTGCGCAGATCCCGACGAGGAAAAAAAAAAACAAGTGCGCAAAACTCACAAAGGGGGCAGGGTAGAAACACCCTGACCCCTAGGTCTCTCAGGGGTCCCACAAGGACCCCTGGGCAAAAAGCATTTTTTTTTTTTTTTTAAATCGGCGGGATGCGCTTAGGGTGCGCGTGTCCACCGAGAAAAAAAACGAAGCGCGGTCTCCGCGCTTTGTTGTTAATTGGCCCCGGGTGGGCCAAGTCCCGAGGGCATGCTGGGGTTTATTTAGGTTTTATAGGGGGGCCTCTAAGGCCCCCAAGCCCGAGGGACTGCCACCCCCGGGGCTTTAAAAAAAATAATGCGGGAGGGCTCTCCGCCCTCCGCAGCCCCGGGACCGCCACCCCCGGGGCTTCTTTTTTTAAATTTAAGTAAACTGTGTGGGGGGGCTCCAGCCTCCCCACATGCCCCGGGGACCGCCACCTCCCCAGGGCACTTAGAAAAGAAATGTGGGGGTCCGTTTCGGACCCCCGAAGCCCCGGGGACCACCACCTCCCCGGGTCTCAGTTGATGTTGGGAGGGGGTCCCCAACGAGTGGCCAGGCCCTGGGGGATGGGGTCCCCGGGGCTATTAGGGGCCTGGGAGGGGGGCCACGCAGCCCCCTCCCCAAAAATATCAAAAATTTAAAATAAAAAAAAGGTAAAGGCTGGCCCCGGGGGATGGGGTCCCCGGGGCCTTAAGTGGCCAGAGGAGGGGAGCCACGCAGCCCCCCTCCAAATATTTTTATTTTTAAAAAAGAGGGCATGCCCCGGGGGATGGGGTCCCCGGGGCCAATAGAGGCCCAGAGAAGGGGGGCCACGCAGCCCCCCACCCATACAAAAAAAAAAGTAAATAAAAAAAAAAAAAGACCGGCATCGTGCCGGAGGCCCCGCCCCCACCCTGCAGCAGTCTGCAAACGCGCCCCTGGCACGTTTTAAGAAGGGTAAGTAATTCCCCTTGAATACTGGGGGTCCCTGGGAGCCAACTAGCCCACCAGGAACCTCCAGTATGCGCCAGGAGAGCTGCGTTGCAGAGAGGTGTACAGAGGCCACGCCCCTTTTTACACCTCTGCAACGCAGCTCTGTGGCACTTTGGAAGGTACATGGTGGGCTAGTTGGACTCCAGGGACCCTCAGGATTCAAGGGGACTTAATCACCCAACTTAAAATGCACCACGGGGTGCGTTTGCACAGTGGTGAAGGGAGGGGGCAGGGCTTCAGGGACATGTGTGCAAACAGGCCCCGTGGCGCGTTTTAAGATGGGGAATTAAATCCTCTTCAATCCTGAGGGTCCCTGGGGGCCTACTAGCCCACCAGGTATGTCCAGAAAGCACCACAGAGCTGCGTTGCAGACAGGTGTAAAAAGGGGCGTGGCCTCTGAACACCTCTTTGCAACGCAGCTCCTGGCGCATACTGGAGGTACAGGGTGGGCTAGTTGGACCCCAGGGACACTCATGATTCAGGGGACTTAATCCCACAACCTAAAACACGCCACGGGGCGCGTTTGCACAGTGGTGAAGGAGGGCGGGGCACGTTATAGTTAGAAATTAGCATTTAAAAAACCTTTGAAATTCGCTTAAAAAACCATAGGTATCAGGCACGTTATAGTTAGAAATTAGCATTTAAAAAACCTTTGAAATTCACTGAAAAAACCATAGGTTTCAGACACGTTATAGTTAGAAATTAGCATTTAAAAAACCTTTGAAATTCACTGAAAAAACCATAGGTTTTAGGGACAGTTATAGTTAGTTGGACATTGCACTCGTACAAAACCCGTGAAATTCCCCCGTTATAGTTAGTTCAGCTAACTAGAACTCGCGCCCCCGCAATGCACTGCTGATGACGTCACATATTACATCACTCATGACATGCTCAGTGACATCACTGATGACATCACTGATGACATCTCAAATGACATCACTGATGACATCACTGATGACATCATCCAGTGACTGTGTGTTTCTGTAAAGTTTAAATATGTTTAATATACATAGGGAAAGGCGTATTGAACAATGAGTGGGTGTATAAGTGTCTGAATGGATGATTTAGTAGGTGTGTGACTGACTCTATAACTGAGTGATTAAACATATCACTGAGTGATTAAACATATCTTACTGAATGCATGGGTTAGTGACTAAACTGTGTGAATGTCTGTATCCGTCTCTATGTTGGTGTGTAAGCGGCTGCATGGGTTTGTGAATAGCTACATGAGTGTCTATATGGGTTATTTATTGGTTGTCTGAGTATCTGTATGGCTGCCTGAGTGTTTGTGTGGGTGGGGTGTGTGTGACTCTGTACATAGATGTGTGAGTGGGTGAATCATGGGTGCATGATTTCAAGAGTGCATCTGTGATGGACTGCTTGGGTGGGTGAGTGTGTGTATGGGTGTGTTAGTAAGTGAATGTATATCTCAGTGGTACTTGTGTGAGTAACTACATATGTGAAAGGCAGTATATATGTGTGTTGGAGTATTTAAATGGCTATAAGTGAGAGTGTGTGATTGTGACAGTGGCTGTGTGGATGAGTGTGTGCTTGTATCAGTGATTGTATAACAGCGTAAGAATGTGATAGTATTTGTAGGAGTAAGTGAGCTGGTGTGTGTATAACTGTATAGGTGAGTAAATGGCAGTGTGATTAATTATTTGCATGACTGACTAGGTGTGTGAGTACCTCTATTGATGAGTGGCGGTGTGTGAGTGTCTATGTAGGTGTATGAGTGCATATGATAGTCCTGTACTGAGTGACCGTAAGTATGAGTGACTGTACTGGTGAGTGAGTGGATTTGTGTGTAGACCTAAGAATCAATGAGTGTGTATGTAGTTATTGGTGTTGGAGTGTCTATGGTTTTGAGAATGGCAGTCTGTAATTTACAGTGGGTGTATCAAAAGTTATATTAGGGGTGTGAGAAGATGCATCAAATTATAACATGGATGATGTCATCAGTGATGTCATCAGTGATGTCATTTGAGATGTCATCAGTGATGTCATCAGTGATGTCACTGAGCATGTCATGAGTGATGTAATATGTGACGTCATCAGCAGTGCATTGCGGGGGCGCGAGTTCTAGTTAGCTGAACTAACTATAACGGGAGAATTTCCCGGGTTTTGAACGAGTGCAATGTCCAACTAACTATAACTGTCCCTAAAACCTATGGTTTTTTATAAATGGCTATAAGTGAGAGTGTGTGATTGTGAGAGTGGCTGTATGGATGAGTGTGTGCTTGTATCAGTGATTGTATAAGAGCGTAAGAATGTGCTAGTATTTGTATGAGTAAGTGAGCTGGTCTGTGTATAACTGTATAGGTGAGTAAATGGCAGTGTGATTAATTATTTGCATGACTGACTAGGTGTGTGAGTACCTCTATGGATGAGTGGCGGTGTGTGAGTGTCTATATAGGTGTATGAGTGCATATGATAGTCCTGTACTGAGTGACCGTAAGTATGAGTAACTATACGGGTGAGTGAGTGGATGTGTGTGTAGACCTAAGAATCAGTGAGTGGGTATGTAGTTATTGGTGTTGGAGTGTCTATGGTTTTGAGAATGGCAGTCTGTAATTTAGAGTGGGTGTATCAAAGGTTATATTAGGGTGTGAGAAGATGCATCAAATTATCACATGGATGATGTCATCAGTGATGTCAGCAGTGATGTCATTTGAGATGTCATCAGTGATGTCATCAGGGATGTCACTGACCATGTCATGAGTGATGTAATATGTGACGTCATCAGCAGTGCATTGCGGGGGCGCGAGTTGTAGTTAGCTGAACTAACTATAACGGGGGAATTTCTCTGGTTTTGTACGAGTGAAATGTCCAACTAACTATAACTTTCCCTAAAACCTATGGTTTTTTCAGTGAATTTCTAAGGTTTTTTAAATGCTAATTTCTAACTTTAACGTGCCTGAAACCTATGGTTTTTTCAGTGAATTTCAAAGGTTTTTTAAATGCTAATTTCTAACTATAACGTGCCTGAAACCTATGGTTTTTCAGTGAATTTCAAAGGTTTTTTAAATGCTGATTTCTAACTATAACGTGCCTGAAACCTATGGTTTTTTCAGTGAATTTCAAAGGTTTTTAAATGCTAATTTCTTACTATAACGTGCCTGAAACCTATGGTTTTTTAAGTGAATTTCAAAGGTTTTTTAAATACTAGTTTCTAACTATGCCTACAGAGGTAGGACATGTGAAGAAAGAAGAAAAAACGCACAGAAAGAGCAAAAGAAATGCAGAAAGAAGCAACAGAAGTCCACAAAGACGAACAAAAGTGCAGGAAGAAGCAATACATGTGCAGAAAGAACCAACAGAGGAGCAGAAAGAGGCCTTGTTGCAAAATCATCCTGTGCCCACAACTTTTTCAGACGGGTACTGGTGGTAACTGACTCTGACTAACCAGGCCTAGAGCCAGTGCTATGCTAAAAGACACTTAGAATACAGTGAAAACACCTACATACACTAGGGAACACTATGCGTTGGGGTACCCCTGTGATTAGCATGACCACCTCTGTAAGGCCCTAGTACATAATAGGGCAGGGGGATTAAAACTACCTCTAAGTCAGAGGTGCAGAAATATGCTAATTTAACTAGTAGTCACGTTTGCAGAGTGGTGGAGAAAGGGTGCTGGGCGTCCAACCAACGCTCAGGAATTCCGCTGCGTAGGACTTACAGGAGGTACCAGGAGGGATTCTTGGCCCCCAAACTCCCTCAGGACTAAATTGGACTTCATCCCCCTCCCGTAGTTTGCCATGAGGCATGTTTGCAGAGTGGTAGAGAAAGGGGCCATGGCCTCCGAAGAAGTCTTAGCAATCCCACTGTGTGGGACTTACTGGAAGGTAACAAGAGGGTAGTTGGCCCCAAGGACATCCTTGGGGGCCAACTTCCCAACTATTACCTCCAGTCAGTCCCACACAGCAGCACTGGTAAGTACTCGTACCAGGCCATGCCCACTTTGCCCACCACTCTACAAACGCGCTCCCTGGCACGCTCTTGGATGGGGATTGAAGTCCCCTTCACTGCTGGGGGTCCTTTAGGGGCCAACTAGCCTACCTTTTACCTCCAGTAAGCCCCACGCAGTGCGATTGGTGAGAGGTAGACAAAGGCCATGCCCCTTTCTCCACCACTCTGCAAACACGCCCCCTGGCGCGTTGTAAGTTGGGGGATTAAGTTCCCTTGAATCCTGAGGGTCCCTGGGGTCCAACTAGCCCACCAGGTACCTCCAGTAAGCGCCACAGAGCCTCGTTGCAGAGAGGTGTAAAAAGGGGCGTGGCCTGGACCACCTCCCTGCAACGCAGCCCTGTGGCGCTTACTGGAGGTACCTGGTGGGCTAGTTGGCCCCCATGGACCCTCAGGATTGAAGAGGAATTAATTCCCCAACTTTAAACGTGCCACAGGGCGTGTTTGCACACATGTCACCTCAGGCCCCACCCCCTCCCTTCACCACGGTGCAAATGCGCCCCGTGGCGCATTTTAAGTTGGGGGATTAAGTCCCCTTGAATCCTGAGGGTCCCTTGGGTCCAACTAGCCCACTAGGTACCTCCAGTAAGCGCCACAGAGCTGCGTTGCAGAGAGGTGTAAAAGGGCGTGGCCTGGACCACCTCTCTGCAACGCAGGCCTGTGGCGCTTACTGGAGGTACCTGGTGGGCTAGTTGGCCCCCAGGGGCCCTCAGGATTGAAGGGAATTAATTCCCCAACTTAAAACACGCCACAGGGCGTGTTTGCACACATGTCACCTCAGGCCCCGCCCCCTCCCTTCACCACTGTGCAAACGCGCCCCGTGGTGCGTTTTAAGTTGGGGGATAAAGTCCCCTTGAATCCTGAGGGTCCCTGGGGTCCAACTAGCCCACCAGGTACCTCCAGTAAGCGCCACAGAGCTGCGTTGCAGAGAGGTGTAAAAAGGGGCGTGGCGCAGAGTGTTGCTGGGATGGGGCGGGGCCTCCGGCACTATCGCGGTCTTTTTTTTTTTTTTTTTAGAAGGGGGGCTGTGTGGCCCCCCTTGTTTTTCCTTTTTTTGGGCCCTGGGGATCCCATCCCCCACGGCCTGACCCCTTTTTAAAAAAAAAAAAAAAATCTGAACGGGAAGGGGGCCGCGTGAGCCCCCCTCCCATGGCCAATTCCGGCCCCGGGGACCCCATCCCCCGGGGCATGGCCACATATATTTATGTTTTTTAAGGAGGGGGACTGCGTGGCCCCCCTCCTGAGGCCTCTATTGGCCCCGTGGACCCCATCACCCAAGGCCGGCCTTTTAAAAAATAAAAAGTATTTATTTTTTGGGGGGGGAGGGGGGCCACGTGGCCCCCCTCCCGGGCCACTTCTAGCCCCGGGACCCCATCCCCCGGGGCAGGCCCTATCCGTTGGGGACCATGGTGGGAGCCCCAATGCCCCCACGGTCCCGCCGGCTCCCCGCGTCCTGCAGGAGCCGGCATTGCTTTTCCACATGGGGAGCTGCTGACATGCAGCTCCCCGTGTGGAAAAGCAATCTGCTTTGCATTTTGGAAGCGAGAGCAGGTTTCCCTGCTCTCGCTTCCAAAATCCAAAGCAAGTTTGCTATGGCAGGGCGGGAGCCGTGAGGCTCCCTCCCTGCCATAGCAAACAGCAGTGTCCCGGGGGTGGGCACCCTGGGACACTGCAGGAGCCGGCCCTGGGGGGTGGCGGTCCCCAGGACCATCGAGAGCTCCAGGAGGGGGGCCGCGTGGCCCCCCTCCCTATGTGATTAAAGCCCCAGGGACCTCCCTGGTGGTCCCCGGGGCTTGTGGGAGGGCTCGAGCCCCCCACACAGGATTGTTTTATTTTTTTTAAACTAGCCCCGGGGGTGGCGGTCCCCGGGGCTGCAGGGGGGCCATTTGCCCCCGCAAATACTTAATAAAAGCCCCGGGGGTGGCAGTCCCCGGGGCTTGGGGGGCCTTGGAGGCCCCCACACATTTAAAAAGAAGCCCCGGGGGGTGGCAGTCCCCGGGGCTGTGGGAGGGCCAAGTGCCCTCCCGCATATCATTTTAACCAAGCCCCGGGTAGTGGCGGTCCCTGGGGCTGCGGGGGCCCCATGGGCTCCCGCATATATTTTTTGCAAATGCCCCCGGGACCTGGCCCACCCAGGGGCCTCAATTAAATGAAGCGCGGGAGCCCGCGCTTCATTTTTTTTTAAATTTCGGCGGGATTCGCGGACCCAGCGCGAATTTCGCCAAAATGTAAAAAAAGAAAATGCTTTTTTTGGCCCTGGGGGTCCTCGTGGGACCCCTTGAGCAGGCCTAGGGGGTCAGGGTGTTTCTACCGTGCCCCCTTTTCTTGTTTTTCATGTTTATTTCCCTGTTTTCTTGTGACTCTGTTCTACCGAGTCACAAGATGGCTGCCAACACTTCCTGGTTTGGAGTGTTGACAGCCAATTAGAATAAAGCTCGTGGTCTGGAGGGTCCGCGGATCCACCGCGCCTCTAGATATCGAAACTTTTATTTTTTGATTTTCTCAGCAACTACTGAACGGATTTACACCATTTAAAAAAAAGGGCTCTTTCTGAACCAAGGGCTACCTTTTTGCCAAATTTGGTGTAATTCTGTTCAGCAGTTCGAGCTGTAGCTGTGTCTAAAATTTCCTATGGGAAATTGATTTTCCGACCTCTTTTTTTAAATTTCTCAGGAACTACTGAACGGATTTACACCATTTAACAAAAAGGGCTCTTACTGAACCAAGGGCTACCTTTTTGCCAAATTTGGTGTAATTCCATTCAGCAGTTCGAGCTGTAGCCGTGTCTAAAGTTTCCTATGGAAAATAACATGGAGAAAACACGTTTTGGGACCCCCCTTTTTTCTCGGCCCCCGCTTGGCGAATCACCCCGAAACTTTCAAGACAGGAGCTGACCGGAGCGCCCCACTAGTTTTGAAAATTTCGCAAAGATTTGTCATCCGGCGCCAAAGTTATTGGGAAAAGAAAAAACACTTTTCCTATGGAAACTAGGTCCTAACTATAACTTTCTACTGACGACCGCCAGTAGATTTTATATATATATATATTATCTACTGGCGGTCGCCAGTAGATAGTTATAGTTACAACCTATTATCCATAGGAAATCCGCGACATTCTATTTGAGATAACTCTCTTGCCGGTTGACGTATCTTCGCGAAATTTTCAAACTTTGTGGCCCGCTCCGGTCCGCTCCTTCCCTGAAAGTCTCGGGGAGATTCGTCAAACGGGGGCCGAGAAAAAAGGGGGGTCCCAAAACACGTTTTCCCCATGCATTTTCCCATAGGAAACTTTAGACACGGCTACAGCCCGAACTGCTGAACGGAATTACACCAAATTTGGCAAAGAGGTAGTTCTTGGTTCAGAAAGAACCCTTTTGTTAAATGGTGTAAATCCGTTCAGTAGTTGCTGAGAAAATGAAAAGTAAAAAAGATAGTGATATCTATGGCCGAGTAGGGTCCGCGTACCCTCCCGATCACGAGCTGCATGTTAATTGGCTGTCAGCTGGCTGTCAACATTCCGATTCAGGAAATGTTGGCAGCCATTTTGTCCCTCGGTAGAACCGAGGGACAGAAACAAGTGCGCAAAGCGCACAAAGGGAGCAGGGTAGAAACACCCTGACCCCCTAGGTTTGCTCAGGGGGTCCCACAAGGACCCCCTGGGCAAAAAAAAAAAAAAAAATTTTTTTTTAAATCGGCAGGATGCGCTCAGGGTGCGCGAATCCTGCTGAAAAAAAAAAAAATCGAAGCGCGGTCTCCCGCGCTTCGATTGTATTTTGCCCCCGGGTGGCCCAAGTCCCGGGGGCATGGTGGGGGGGGGTTAATTTTATGTGTGGGGGGCCTCAAAGGGCCCCCGCAGCCCCGGGGACCACCACCTCCCGGGGCTTTTTTTTTTTAAATTGAACAACCTGTGTGGGGGCTCCAGCCCCCACACGCCCGAGACCGCCACCTCCCCGGGCACTAACAAGTAAAATGGGGGTCCGTTTTGGACCCCCGAAGCCCGGGGACCACCACCTCCACGGGGCTGTGCTGATGTAGGGAGGGGGGCCGCGCGGCCCCCTCCTGGAGCCCTTGATGGCCCTGGGGACCACCACCCCCCAGGGCCGGCTCCTGCAGTGTCCCGGGTGCCTACCCCCGGGACACTGCTGTTTGCAATGACAGGACGGGAGCCTCGCGGCTCCCGTCCTGTCATTACAAACTGCTTTGGATATTGGAAGAAGAGCAGGGAAACCTGCTCTCTCTTCCAATATCCAAAGCACATTGCTTTTCCACATGGGGAGCTGCATCTTAGCAGCTCCCCATGTGAAAAGAATGCCGGCTCCCAAGGGACGTGGGGAGCCGGCGGGACTGTGGGGGATTGGGGACCCCCACAGTCCCCAATGAGAGGGCCGGCCCCGGGGGATGGGGTCCCCGGGGCAAGTAGTGGCCCGGGAGGGGGGCCACGCGGCCCCCTCCCCAAAGTTTTCAAAAAAAAAAAAAGGGTATGGCCGGCCCCGGGGATGGGGTCCCCGGGGCCTTAAAATGGCCAGAGGAGGGGGGCCACGCAGCCCCCTCAAAATAATAAAAATAAATATAGAGGCCATGTCCCGGGGGATGGGGTCCCCGGGGCCAATACAGGCCCAGGGAAGGGGGCCACGCGGCCCCCTTCCCGTTTTTTTTATTTTGTAATTTAAAAAAAAGGGGTAAGGCCCTGGGGGATGGGGTCCCCAGGGCCCAAAAACAGAAAAAAGGAAGGGGGCCACACAACCCCTTCAGGGGACAATTTTTTTTTTTTTTTTTTAAACGATCGGGCCCGCAGGCCCCGCCCCTTCCTTCACCACTCTGCAAACGCGCCCCCTGGCGCGTTTGCAGAGAGGAACGATTCCCCTTGAATACTGGGGGTCCCTGGGGCCAACTAGCCCACCAGGAACCTCAAGTATGCGCCAGGGAGCTGCCTTGCAGAGAGGTGTACAGAGGCCACGCCCCTTTACACCTCTCTGCAACGCAGCTCTGTGGCGCTTTTGGAGGTATATGGTGGGCTAGTTGGACTCCGGGGACCCTCAGGATTCAAGGGACTTAATCCCCCAACTTAAAACGCGCCAAGGGCGCGTTTGCACAGTGGTGAAGGGAGGGGCGGGGCTTCAGGTGACATGTGTGCAAACAGGCCCCGTGGCGCGTTTTAAGATGGGGAATTAAATCCCCTTCAATCCTGAGGGTCCCTGGGGGCCAACTAGCCCAACAGGTACATCCAGAAAGCGCCACAGAGCTGCGTTGCAGAGAGGTGTAACCCGGGGTGTGGCCTCTCTACACGTCTCTGCACCGCAGCCCCCTGGCGCATATTGGAGGTTCCTGGTGGGCTAGTTGGCCCCTAGGGACCCTCAGGATTCAAGGGGACTTAATCCCCCAACTTAAAACGCGCCACGGGGCGCGTTTGCACAGATGTCACCTCAGGCCCCGCCCCCTCCCTTCACCATTGTGCAAATATTCTTCTAAAATCATCCGAAATACGAATTCCGATTTACTCACCTGTTATAAGGAGAGACCTCAGTGCTGCATCTTTCAGCCCAGTACTGGTCCTGAAAAGTAATTTTAACCGTACTTACCAGTAACTTGAATTTCCTTCCATAGGATATCATTGCCTGCTTTTTGCTGAAAAAGTTTCTAAGTGTTGATTTTTGAAACATACAAATATTCCTCTAAAATCAGCCGAAATCCGAATTCTAATTTACTCACCTGTTATCAGGAGAGACCTCAGTGCTGCATCTTTCAGCCCAGTACTGGTCCTGAAAAGAAATTTTAACCGTACTTACCGGTAACTTGAATTTCCTTCATAGGCTAACATTGACTGGTTTCACTTGGAAATTCTTCTAAGTGTGGAGTTTTGGAACTTTATAATATTCCTCTAAAATCAACCAAAGTACGAATTCCAATTTACTCACCTGTTATCAGGAGAGACCTCAGTGCTGCATCTTTCAGCCCAGTACTGATCCTGAAAAGTAATTTTAACCGTACTTACCAGTAACTTGAATTTCCTTCCATAGGATATCATTGCCTGCTTTTTGCTGAAAAAGTTTCTAAGTGTTGATTTTTGAAACATACAAATATTCCTCTAAAATCAGCCGAAATCCGAATTCTGATTTACTCACCTGTTATCAGGAGAGACCTCAGTGCTGCATCTTTCAGCCCAGTACTGGTCCTGAAAAGTAATTTTAACCGTACTTACCAGTAACTTGAATTTCCTTCCATAGGCTAACATTGACTGGTTTCACTTGGAAATTCTTCTAAGTGTGGAGTTTTGGAACTTTAAAATATTCCTCTAAAATCAGCCGAAATACGAATTCCGATTTACTCACCTGTTATCAGGAGAGACCTCAGTGCTGCATCTTTCAGCCCAGTACTGATCCTCAAAAGTAATTTTAACCGTACTTACCAGTAACTTGAATTTCCTTCCATAGGATATCATTGCCTGCTTTTTGCTGAAAAAGTTTCTAAGTGTTGATTTTTGAAACATACAAATATTCCTCTAAAATCAGCCGAAATCCGAATTCTGATTTACTCACCTGTTATCAGGAGAGACCTCAGTGCTGCATCTTTCAGCCCAGTACTGGTCCTGAAAAGTAATTTTAACCGTACTTACCGGTAACTTGAATTTCCTTCATAGGCTAACATTGACTGGTTTCACTTGGAAATTCTTCTAAGTGTGGAGTTTTGGAACTTTATAATATTCCTCTAAAATCAACCAAAGTACGAATTCCAATTTACTCACCTGTTATCAGGAGAGAACCCAGTGCTGCATCTTTTAGCCCAGCACTGACCCTGAAAAGTAATTTTAACCGTACTTACCAGTAACTTATATTTTCTTCCATAGGAATCCATTGTCTGCTTTTCAGCAGAAAAGTTTCAAAGTGTCGATTTTCACAAACTACAAATATTCCTTAAAAATCGCCTGTATGACTTAAACGCATTCTTTCAACTGTTTACAGGAGATGCACCAGTGCTGGATCCAGGATCCAACACTGAGTAAGAATAAGTAACAATAACAGTTTTTACCTTCTAAGTGAATTTCCTTCCATAGGATAACATTGGTGATTCTATGAGAAAAAGTTTCTAAGTGTGAACTTTTAAAATACAATAATATTCCTTAAAAATCACGACTGTAACCAAAACGCTTTTACTCAACTGTTTACAGGAGATGTACCAGGACTGAATCTAGGATCCAGTCCTGTGGTTAGAAAAGTAATCCATAAAGTAACTAATTGCATTTAACTAGAAATTCACATTGAGCTGAATGTTGCATTGTGTTTGAAAATGTGTTGCCCATTGCAACAACTGTAACTACTGTACTTAAAAGTCTATTGCCTATGTGCAAAGTATTTAAACTAAAGTAATTCATTCTGAGAAAGTATTTTTTGTAATGTAATGTATAATGTAATTACAATGTAATTTAAAAAATAAAATATGTAAAAAAAAATTGTTTCTAAAAATGTAGTAAATCAGTATGAAAAAAATTTATATAACAATTAATACATTTAAAAATTGTCATTTACAAAACCTTTGAAATTCACTGAAAAAACCGTAGGTTTCAGACATGTTATAGTTACAAATTAGCATTTAAAAAACCTTTGAAATTCACTGAAAAAACCATAGGTTTCAGGGACGTTATAGTTACAAATTAGCATTTAAAAAAACCTTTGAAATTCACTGAAAAAACCATAGGTTTTAGGGACAGTTATAGTTAGTTGGACATTGCACTCGTACAAAACCCGTGAAATTCCCCTGTTATAGTTAGTCCAGCTAACTAAAGCTCGCGCCCGCAATGCACTGCTGATGACGTCACATATTACATCACTCATGACATGGTCAGTGACATCACTGATGACATCACTGATGACATCTCAAATGACATCACTGATGACATCATCCACGTGATAATCTGATGCACCTCCTCACACCCCAATATAAACTTTGATACACCCACTCTAAATTACAGACTGCCATTCGCAAAACCATAGACACTCCAACACCAATAACTACATACCCACTCACTGATTCTTAGGTCTACGCACACATCCACTCACTCACCCGTACAGTCACTCATACTTACGGTCACTCAGTACAGGACTATCATATGCACTCATACTCCTATATAGACACTCAAACACCGCCACTCATCCATAGAGGTACTCACACACCTAGTCAGTCATGCAAATAATTAAACACACTACCATTTACTCACCTATACAGTTATACACACACCAGCTCACTTACTCATACAAATAGTAGCACATTCTTACGCTCTTATACAATCACTGATACAAGCACACACTCATCCATACAGCCACTATCACAATCACTCACTCTCGCTTATAGCTATTTATATACTCCAACACACATATATACTGCCTTTCACATATGTAGTTACTCACACATGTACCACTGGGACATACATTCACTCACTAACACACTCTTACACACACTTACCCACCCATACAGTCTATCACAGATGCACTCTTGAAACCATCCACCCAGTGAATCACCCACTCACACATCTATGCACAGAGTCGCACACACCCCTCCCACACAAACACTCAGGCACCCATACAGATACTCAGACAAGCATTCAATAACTCATATAGACGCTCATGTAGCTATTCACAAACACATGCAGCCACTTACACAGCAACAGACAGACGGATACAGACATTCACCCAGTTTAGTCACTAACCCATGCATTCAGTAAGATACGTTAAATCACTCACTTATAGAGTCAGTCACACACCTACTAAATCATCCATACAGACACTTACACACCCACTCATTCTTCAATACGTCTTTTCCTATATATATAAAAAATATTTCAACTTTACAGAAACACACAGTCACTGGATGATGTCATCAGTGATGTCATTTGAGATGTCATCAGTGATGTCATCAGTGATGTCACTGACCATGTCATGAGTGATGTAATATGTGACGTCATCAGCAGTGCATTGCGGGGGCGCGAGCTTTAGTTAGCTGGACTAACTATAACAGGGGAATTTCACGGGTTTTGTACGAGTGCAATGTCCAACTAACTATAACTGTCCCTAAAACCTATGGTTTTTCAGTGAATATATATATATATATATATATATATATATATATATATATATATATATATTATATATATATATATGTATATGTATGTATATGTATGTATATATATATATGTATATATATATATATGTATATATATATATAATATATATATATATATGCCAAGGTGTATTGAAGAATGAGTGGGTGTATGAGTGTCTGAATGGATGATTTAGTGGGTGTGTGACTGTCTGTATAAGTGAGTGATTAAACGTATTTTGGTGAATGCATGGGTGAATGACTAATCTGTGTGAATGTCTGTATCAGTCTGTCAGTTAGTGTGTAAGTGGCTGCATGGGTTGGTGAGTAGCTACATGAGTGTCTATATGGGTTAATGATTTGTTGTCTGATTACCTGTATGGGTGCATGAGTGTCTGTGTGGGTGTGTGGGGTGTGTGTGTGACTCCCTGCATAGATGTGTGAGTGGGTAATTTACTGGGTGTAATGGTTCATGAGTGCCTGTGTTAGGGGCTGTATGGGTGAGTGAGTGTGCGTATAGCCGTGTTGGTGAGTGAATGGATGTCTCAGTGGTATATGTGTAAGTAACTATATATGTGAAAGGCAGTATAAGTGAGTGTTGGAGTATATAAGTGACTAAATGTGACAGTGAGTGATTGTGACAGTGGCTACATGGATATGTGTGTGCTTATGCCAGTGATTGTAGAAGAGAGTAAGTATATGGTACTATCTGTATGAATAAGTGAGGTTGGTGTGTGTTTATAACTGTATAGGTGAGTACATGGCAGTGTGATTGATTCTTTGGGTGACTGACTAGGTGTTTGAGTAACTCTTTGGGTGAGTGGTGGTGTGTGAGTGTTTGTATGGGTTTATGAGTGCATATATCAGTGGCTGTATTGATGAATGACTGTCTGTATGAGTGACTGTATGGGTTAGTGAGTGGTTGTGTGTTAGGACGTATGAATCAGTGTACTACCTGGTATTGGTCTGTCGATGGTTTCGAGATTGGTAGTCTGTATTTTAGATTGGGTTATCAAAGGTTATATTAGGGTGTGAGGAGGTGCAGCAGATGATCACATGGATGATGTCATCAGTGATGTCATTTGAGATGTCATCAGTGATGTCATCAGTGATGTCACTGACCATGTCATGAGTGATGTAATATGTGACGTCCTCAGCAGTGCATTGCGGGGGTGCGAGTTATAGTTTGCTCAGCTAACTATAATGGCCGAATTTCTCTGGTTTTGTACGAGTGAAATGTCCAACTAACTATAACGTCCCTGAAACCTGTGGCTTTTTCAGTGGAATTCTAAGGTTTTTAAATGCTAATTTCTAACTATAACGTCCCTGAAACCTATGGTTTTTTCAGTGAATTTCAAAGGTTTTTTAATTACTAACTATAACGTCCCTGAAACCTATGGTTTTTTCAGTGAATTTCAAAGGTTTTTTAAATGAAAATTTCAAACTATAACGTCCCTGAAACCTGTGTTTTTTTCAGTGAATTTTTAAGGTTTTTTAAATGCTAGTTTGTAACTATGCCTACATAGGTAGGACATGTGCAGAAAGAGGAAGAAAGGTGCAGAAAGAAGCAAGAGAAGTGCAGAAAGAGGCAAGAGAGGTGCAGAAAGAGGAAGAAAGTTTAAAAATATGTTTTTAAGGTTACGTATGGGAATAAACGCAACAAAGGAGGGCACGCAATCTTGGATCAAGCTGTGGCTGGATTCTATCTGTAGATTTTGTGGATGGCCACAGGAAACTCTAGTACATATAGTATGTGTATGCCCCAAGTTGATTAATCTTAGACGTTCAGCTTTGAGACCATACTTTTTGATGAGCGGGGTGAGATCTACTCGACAGGCCTTAATCATGTCACTGTCTGGTGAATCGATTCCATTATTATGTCAATTGGTAAAATTTTTATTGGCAGTTGAAAAATGTCTGATACAATAAGGCAGATCTCCATAATTTTATGGCTTTGGTGACTAATAGTATTAATCGGCTTATAAATTTTATCACCTAATAACTTTTGTTGCGAGGGTGCTAATTTGAAATGTAACAATAGCTGGGTTACCATCACAGTAAATTGATGCACTTTTTGTTTTGATATGATGGTTGTTGCAATTACTGCACATTAGCACTCTGAAAGGTAAATTGTGCAAGACATGTACAATAGAAACTTCTTCGCTGTAGTCACTTCTGCACTTTATCATTAGCACTTTGAAATATAACATGTGTAATGTTTCATAGTAGAAATGAATGGTTATCTGTTAGAATATTTATTCGTTATGTACAAGGAAATAGTATGCTGCGCACGCCGTCACTTTAAAATGTAAAATGTGCAATATTATCCTGTAATTAAGGATGTAAGGTGGTTAGATTTGAGTTTATTGATAAATTTTTAAATTGTATATATGGGACAGTTTTTTTTATATTATGTGATGAGAAGATGTTTTGCTTGCAATGTAAATGTGTATTTTTTTGAGATGTGAAGATGTTGTGATTGCAATGATTTTAATTAATCAAGCAATAAAGATTATACTACTAAAGAGGAAGAAAGGTGCAGAAAGAAGCAAGAGAAATGCAGAAAGAGGCAACAGAAGTCCAGAAAGAGGAAGAAAGGTGCAGAAAGAAGCAAAAGATGTGCAGAAAGAACCAACAGAGGTGCAGAAAGAGGCCTACTTTGATTGTACCTTACAACAGACTCATACAAAGTACCCTAATCACTAATCCTTCTCCGAAGATGTCTTAAACCTCACTTTTCTCTTGATAGTTCACTATTAATCGACTGCTCAGAATGTTAGGCCTACCAAACATAAAACAGCAATCCTAAACATATCACTGTTGTAAGTCTCATCAAGTTTGTGAAGGTATGCATGCGTGTCTATGCTTTTACCTAGTGACATGTTAAATGAAAATAAACATACAAACACTTGAATAACTCTGTAAATTTGCGTAAAAAAAAGGTGTATGCATTTCTTTCTGCTCACAATACAGGGCACATGGGTATTCAATAGTATATTTGAAGGGCTCTATAACACATATATACATAAGACATGTCTGCCTGACCTTGCCAGGTAGGTCGCTCCCCCACCACACAGCTCCGCCTGTGGTGCCCTACCCGCTGCTGCTGGTAAGTTCGCCCCCCTGTTTGCTGCCTCTGTGCCCGTTTTTGCCTTTTGCTTCCCCTCGTTTGCCTTCTGTACCCCTCGCTGCCCCCGTATTTTGTGTCCACCTTTGCCTTCTGTACCCCTCGCTGCCCCTGTTTTCTTGTGTCCATGTTTGCCTTCTGTACCCCTCGCTGCCCCCGTATTTTGTGTCCACCTTTGCCTTCTGTACCCCTTGCTGCCCCCGTTTTTTGTGTCCACCTTTGCCTTCTGTACCCCTCGCTGCCCCGTATTTTGTGTCCACCTTTGCCTTCTGTACCCCTCGCTGCCCCTGTTTTCTTGTGTCCACCTTTGCCTTCTGTACCCCTCGCTGCCCCCGTTTTCTTGTGTCCACCTTTGCCTTCTGTACCCCTTGCTGCCCCCGTTTTCTTGTGTCCACCTTTGCCTTCTGTACCCCTCGCTGCCCCTGTTTTCTTGTGTCCATCTTTGCCTTCTGTACCCCTCGCTGCCCATGTATTTTGTGTCCACCTTTGCCTTCTGTACCCCTCGCTGCCCCCGTTTTTTGTGTCCACCTTTGCCTTCTGTACCCCTCGCTGCCCCCGTATTTTGTGTCCATCTTTGCCTTCTGTACCCCTCGCTGCCCCCATTTTTTGTGTCCACCTTTGCCTTCTGTACCCCTCGCTGCCCCCGTATTTTGTGTTTACCTTTGCCTTCTGTACCCCTCGCTGCCCCTGTTTTCTTGTGTCCATCTTTGCCTTCTGTACCCCTCGCTGCCCCCGTATTTTGTGTCCACCTTTGCCTTCTGTACCCCTCGCTGCCCCCGTTTTTTGTGTCCACCTTTGCCTTCTGTACCCCTCGCTGCCCCCATATTTTGTGTCCATCTTTGCCTTCTGTACCCCTCGCTGCCCCTGTTTTTTGTGTCCACCTTTGCCTTCTGTACCCCTTGCTGCCCCCGTATTTTGTGTCCACCTTTGCCTTCTGTACCCCTCGCTGCCCCTGTTTTCGTGTCCATCTTTGCCTTCTGTACCCCTTGCTGCCCCCGTATTTTGTGTCCACCTTTGCCTTCTGTACCCCTCGCTGCCCCCCTTTTTTTGTGTCCATCTTTGCCTTCTGTACCCCTCGTTGCCTCTCTCCGCTCCCGCCGCTGCGTCCCCTGCGGCCCCGCCCCCCTGACTGACCATTCGCTGCCCCTGCCTCCCGCCTCCCAGCTGCTCCTCCCTCCCACCTCCCCAAATATGGCGGCCGCGCCGCTGGCGCGCCAAAGGCGCGCCTAAGGCAAGCCCGTCTGCGCCCATCCGCGCCTGGACCGCGCCCAGTGCCAGAACCCCTGGGCCGTGCGCCCCCCGCTCCAGCCTCGAGGACCGACGCCGATATGATGCCACCACACTCCACGCTCTCAACCCCGGACGGACACACAACTGCTTCAAGGCCGCCCCGAAACGCACTCATGGTCCCTTCACCTGCCGGAACTGCAGCTACACCAGCCTCAGAGCCACCGAAGCGCCCGCCAAGAAGGACCTCAACCACCTCCGATGCATCCTACTGAACACCCGCTCCGCACGCAAACACGCCGTCGAGCTCTGGGACCTGCTCGACACATCATCACCAGACGTCGCCTTCCTGACAGAGACCTGGATGAACGACTCCTCCACACCCGACATCGCCATAGCCATCCCAGACGGCTATAAGATCACCCGCAGAGACCGCATCAACGGAGTAGGAGGAGGAATCGCCATCGTCCACAAGAACTCCATCAGGGTCTCGACCAGCACCGACGACTTTCTCTGCACCGCCGAACACATGCACTTCCAGATCCACACGGACCCCAACACCACCCTTAGAGGCACCCTTGTCTACAGACCCCCTGGGCCCCGACCCCAGTTCAGCGACTCCATCGCCGACTTCATCAGCACGCACGCCCTGACCTCTACCGACTACATCCTCCTCGGAGACCTGAACTTTCACCTGGAGAACAACAACGACAGCAACTCCACCACCCTGATCGACAACCTCGCCAACCTCGGACTGAGACAGCTCGTCACAACACCGACCCATTCCGCCGGCCACACGCTCGACCCCGTCTTCTCCTCAAGCTCCCACGTCTCCTTCAGCCACACCACGGAACTCCTCTGGACCGACCACCGCTGCATCCACTTTACCTTCCAGAAACCCACCACACACCACCGCACCCAACAGATCCCACGCCGCTGCTGGAGCAAAGTCACCGAAGACCAACTACAGGCAAACCTCGCTCTCAGCCCTCCCTCCGACCCATCCAACACCGACGACGCTGCCTGCAACCTCAGACGATGGATAGACGACTGTGCCAACACCCTCGCCCCGCTGAAAAAACTCACCTACAGTGACACCACCAAAAGAGCCAGCTGGTTCACCCCGGAACTCCTAGCGTCCAAGCGTACCTGCCGGAAACTAGAGAAGAAATTGCACAGTGATAAGACACCGGACAGCCACGCAGCCCACAAAGACGCCATCCGTAACCACCACCACCTCATCAGGTCCGCCAAGAGAATCTCCTTCAAAGACCGCCTCAACAACAATGCACACAACAGCAAGGAGCTCTTCAACATCGTGAAGGAACTCTCCAACCCCAGCTCCAACACCAACAACATCCCGCCATCGCAAGCCCTGTGCAATTCCCTCGCCACCTTCTTCCACCGCAAGATCGCCGACATCCACGATAGCTTCAACACCCAGACAGCCCCAACTAAGATCGATGCACCAGACCCGCCGCACACCATCGACCACGACCCCTTGCCAGACTGGGCCAGCGTGAACATCGATGACACCATCAAGACCATGAGCACAATACACTCCGGCTCCCCGTCAGACCCTTTCCCGCACCACATCTTCAACAAGGCCAGCAGCTCCATCGCACCCCACCTGTGCAACGTTATCAATCTCTCCTTCGAGACCGCGACCTTCCCAGAGAGCTGGAAACACGCAGAGATCAACGCCCTACTCAAAAAACCCAAGGCGGACCCGAGAGACCTCAAGAACTTCCGGCCCATCTCCCTGCTTCCATTCCCAGCCAAGGTCATCGAGAAGATCGTCAACAAACAGCTAACCCGATACCTCGAAGAAAACAGCATCCTGCACCCATCCCAATCAGGGTTCCGCAGCAACCACAGCACTGAGACTGCCCTCATCGCCGCCACCGACGACATCAGGACCCTGCTGGACAACGGTGAGACCGCAGCCCTCATCCTGCTGGACCTCTCCGCCGCCTTCGACACTGTCTGCCACCGCACTCTACGCGCACGCCTCCAAGACGCAGGGATCCGAGACAAGGCCCTGGAATGGGCCACCTCCTTCCTCGCCGGCAGAACCCAGAGAGTCCGCCTCCCACCATTCCGATCCGAAGCCTCCGAGATCATCTGCAGCGTACCCCAGGGATCATCCCTCAGCCCAACACTGTTCAACATCTACATGGCCCCGCTCGCACGCATCGCCAGACAGCACGACCTCAACATAATCTCCTACGCCGACGACACTCAACTGATCCTCTCCCTCACCAAGGACCCCCTCGCTGCCAAATCCAACCTCCATGAAGGAATGAAGGCCGTCGCCGATTGGATGAAGATCAGCCGACTAAAGCTGACAAGACAGAGGTCCTCATCCTCGGCTCCAACCCCTCAGCCTGGGACAACTCCTGGTGGCCAACGACACTGGGAGCAGCCCCGACACCCACCGACCACGCACGCAACCTGGGAGTCATCCTCGACTCAACGCTCTCCATGGCCAAGCAAGTCAACGCAGTCTCCTCCACCTGCTTCAACACCCTCCGCATGCTTCGCAAGATCTACAGGTGGATCCCGACAGATACAAGAAGAACAGTCACCCAGGCCCTCGTCAGTAGCAAACTTGACTATGTGAACGCCCTCTACGCGGGAGCCCCGGCCAAGCTCATTAAGCGACTGCAACGCATACAAAACGCCTCCGCACGCCTGATCCTCGATGTACCACGCCACAGCCACAACACCCCCCACCTGAGGAACCTGCACTGGCTCCCCGTCGACAGGAGAATCTCCTTCAAACTCCTCATCCACGCACACAAGGCACTCCAGAAGACTGGCCCAGCCTACCTCAACAGACGACTCTTCTTCTACGTCCCCAACCGCCAGCTCCACTCCGCCGACCTCTCCCTCGCCACCGTCCCTCGCATTCGAAGAACAACCACCGGCGGCAGATCCTTCTCACACCTCGCCACCAAGACCTGGAACACCCTTCCACTAAGCCTACGACAGACCCAAGACCTGCTGACCTTCAGGAGGCTACTCAAGACCTGGCTGTTCGACCAGTAGCAGCAACCCCCCCCCTTTTTTTCTCCCCAGCGCCTTGAGACCCTCGCGGGTAAGTAGTGCGCTCTACAAATTCTGTGATTGATTGCCTGTGCAACCGAATGACAGAGCAGAACTGGGAAGATTTGACCACCTATAGGAGAAGTTACCTGCTTTTTAAGATACCATCTTCAGATGCATAACACATGTAAGAATACATATACAAGTAGACATATACCTCAGTCACGAGAGCAAGCAGACCTTTAAACTTGACAGCTTGCACTTCCCATTAGAGTACAGAAAGAGGCGAGAGAAGTTCAGAAAGAAGCAAGAGAGTTGCAGAAACAGGCAAAAGAGGTGCAGAAAGAGGGAACAGGGGTGCAGACAGAGGCAAGAGAGGTGCATAAAGAGGGAAGAGGGGTGCAGAAAGAGGCAAGAGGGGTGCAGAAAGAAGCAAGAGAGTACAGAAAGAAGCAAGAGCAGTGCAGAAAGAACCAACAGAGGTGCAGAAGGAGGCAAGAGGGGTGCATAAAGAGGCAATAGAAATGCAGAAAGAAGTAACAGAGGTGCAGAAGGAGACAAGAGAACTGCAGAAAGAGGCAAGAGAGGTGCAGACAAAGAAAACATGGTGCAGAAAGAGGCAAGAGAGGTGCAGAAAGAGGGACGAAGGGTGCAGAATGAGGCAAGAGGACTACAGAAAGAAGCAAGAGAAGTGCAGACAGAAGCAACATAGGTGCAGAAAGAGACAAGTGGGGTGCAGAAAGAGGCAAGAGAAGTGCAGAAAGAAGCATCAGAGGTGCATAAAGAGGCAAGAGAGGTGCAGAAAGAGGGAAGAGGGCTGCAGAAAGAAGCAAGAGGGGTGCAGAAAGAAGCAAGAGAAGTGCAGAAAGAACCAACAGAAGTGCCGAAAGAGGCAAGAGAGGTGCAGAAACAGGCAAGAAAAGTGCAGAAAGAGGGAACAGGGGTGCAGAAAGAGGTAAGAGGGATACAGAAATTTGCAAGAGAGGTGCAGAAAGAAGCAAGAGAAGTGCAGAAAGAAGCAAGAGAGGTGGAGAAATAGGGAATAGGGGTGCAGAAAGAGGCAAGAGGGATGCCGAAATTTGCAGAAGAGGTGCAGAAAGAGGGAACAGGGGTACAGTAAGAGGCAAAAGAGTAGCAGAAAGAGGAAAGAAGGGTGCACAAAGAGGCAAGAGGGATACAGAAAGAAGCAAGTGAGGTGCAGAAAGAGGCAAGAGAGGTGCAGAAAGAGGCAAGAGAGGTGCAGAAAGTGGAAGAGATGAGCAGAAAGAGGCAAAAGAAGTGCAGAAAAAGAAAGAAAGGTGCAAAAAAGAAGCAACAGAAATACAGAAAGAGGCAAGAGAGGCGCAGAAAGAAGCAAGAGTGATTTGTACACCATTAGTACCAATTTAATACCCACATTTAGCAATAAGTAACAGGTGACCATTCTAGGTTTGCAACGGGCCTTCCACCATGCTGTAACACTTGTCGCTGCATTTTTGGTAACCTTTGAGCCGTTTCAGCTAGAAACAAGGTTTTTTTTGTTCAAATCTGCAGATTATGCAGCAGATGATGGATTATGTGGCAAATGCAGAAAATGTATAATAGTGCGTAAGTTGTTGCAGCCAAGCAGTCGCATAGTTCCAGTGGCCCTGCTCAAACCTCTGACTAGGTCCAGAAGTGTTCGTCAGTGGTTCCTTCTTTTTTTGTCTCAGTTAGTTTATACTTTAGCTTCTATGGAAACGAGTAAGACTAAACCTGAGGTTACCACTCCACAACACAGACTACCATACCACATAATTACTCTCCATTACACATAATCCCACTCTACATAATTCCTATACACTAAATACCACATACTTTCTATCCACATAATTTCACTGCACAACATATCACATCATTTTACTACACACAACATACATCCACTCTACTCCAAAAAAACATTAGTAAAAAACTTTTACATTTACAACGCCAATAGCTCTAACTCTCGCAAATGTGAGACCTATTACATTGCAAATGCTTCTTTAACTGGTAGTCGCATTTGCAGAGTGGTGGAGAAAGGGGGCTGGGCCTCTGACCAGCGCTCAGGAATTTCACTGCGTAGGACTTACAGGAGGTACCAGGAGGGCTTCTTGGCCTCCAAAGTCCCTCAGGAGAAAAGTGAACTTTATCCCCCAGCCCGTAGTGTGTCAGGAGGTGCTTTTGCAGAGTGGTGGAGAAAGGGGGGCATGGCCTCCGAAGACCCCTTAGCAATTCCACTGTGTGGGACTTACTGGAGATAACAGGAGGGATAGTTGTCCCCCAAGGACAACCTTGGGGGCCAACTACTCCTCCTATTACCTCCAGTAAGTCCCACACAGCAGCATTGGTAAGTTCTCATAGCAGGCCACGCCCCCTTTGCCCACCAGTCTGCAAACGCGCTCCCTGGCATGCTCTTTGATGGGGATTTAAGTCCCCTTTGCTGCTGGGGGTTGTTAGGGACCAACTAGCCTACCTGTTACCTACAGTAAGCCCCACACAGTGGGATAGCTGAGAGGTGGATACAGGCCATGCCCCCTTTGTCCACCACTCTGCAAATGCACCTCCTGGTGCACTCTTGGTTGGGGGATGAAGTCCCCTTGCCTCCTGAGGGTACCTGGGGGCCAACTAGCCCTCCTGTTATCTCTACTCAGCCCCACACAACTGGATTACTTAGAGTGGTCCGAGGCTACGCCCCCTTTTTACACCACTCGGCAAACGCGCTGCCTGGCGCACTGCTGCTCGGGGGATGAAGTCCACTTCAGTCATGAGGTCCTCAGGACACAAGAGGACCTCATCGCCCCACCAGCAATGTGCCAAGAGACGCGTTTGCTGAGTGGTGTAAAAAGGAGCGTGGCCTCGGACCACCTCTCAGCAATCCCACTGTGTGGGGCTTACTGGAGGTACCTGGTGGGCTAGTTCGCCCCCAGGGACCCTCAGGAGGCAAGGGGACTACCTATATATATATGTATGTATGTATATATATATATATTCACTGAAAAAACCATAGGTTTCAGGGACGTTATAGTTACAAATTAGCATTTAAAAAACCTTTGAAATTCACTGAAAAAACCATAGGTTTTAGGGACAGTTATAGTTAGTTGGACATTGCACTCGTACAAAACCCGTGAAATTCCCCCGTTATAGTTAGTCCAGCTAACTATAACTCACGCCCCGCAATGCACTGCTGATGACGTCACATATTACATCACTCATGACATGGTCAGTGACATCACTGATGACATCACTGATGACATCTCAAATGACATCACTGATGACATCATCCAGTGACTGTGTGTTTCTGTAAAGTTTATATATTTTTAATATATATAGGAAAAGACGTATTGAAGAATGAGTGGGTGTGTAAGTGTCTGTATGGATGATTTAGTAGGTGTGTGACTGACTCTATAAGTGAGTGATTTAACGTATCTTACTGAATGCATGGGTTAGTGACTAAACTGGGTGAATGTCTGTATCCGTCTGTCTGTTGCTGTGTAAGTGGCTGCATGTGTTTGTGAATAGCTACATGAGTGTCTATATGAGTTATTGAATGCTTGTCTGAGTATCTGTATGGGTGCCTGAGTGTTTGTGTGGGAGGGGTGTGTGCAACTCTGTGCATAGATGTGTGAGTGGGTGATTCACTGGGTGGATGGTTTCAAGAGTGCAACTGTGATAGACTGTATGGGTGGGTAAGTGTGTGTAAGAGTGTGTTAGTGAGTGAATGTATGTCCCAGTGGTACATGTGTGAGTAACTACATATGTGAAAGGCAGTATATATGTGTGTTGGAGTATATAAATAGCTATAAGCGAGAGTGAGTGATTGTGACTACCAAGGGGACTACCTATATATATATATGTATGTGTATATATATATATATATATCTATATATATATATATATTTACATCTATTTAAAGAAAAAGAGTTACCCCTCGATTGAAGCGCACCCCCAGGAGGTCAGTGAGCACGGGGACAGATTTTCAGTTGCCGCTGCTCCGACGCGTTTCGGTCCAATGCCCTTCATCAAAGGAGTGCTGCACAAAGACCACCAACAAGCATGGATTTCCAGTATCTCCCCTTTTAATCATGTGAACATCAACTCAGGTGAGTAAAATAGCATTCTGGGACTGGAAGTCCTTCAAGTGAATCCCAAGTGGGCTGCTGGAGTCTTGCACTTGCACAGTGATTTAAAAATGCGGTTTACCGAACATGACACCGCCCCAGACCTCCTGCTCCAAAGGCCGCTGTCACCACAACAGCAGCGGAACCGCATCCGCGGTGGTGCGCCTCATGACCTGGGCTGGCCATCAATATTTAAAGAAAAAGAGTTACCCCTCGATTGAAGCGCACCCGCAGGAGGTCAGTGAGCACGGGGACAGATTTTCAGTTGCCGCTGCTCCGACGCATTTTGGGCCAACGCCCTTCATCAAAGTGTTGTATTCCTCTTAGGGTGTCCATAACGGGCTTTCCAGTATCATGTCCTTATATAGGCACAATTCGCCCTGCCCTTATATAGGCAAAAAATCCCAGCCCTTATTTAGGCATTAAACCGTGCACTCCAAATACAGGCATGGTCTCCGACATCCGTCCACCCTAACGTCACAACGAGTACATGAAGAACAGACCCTTAGGCTGCGGGAGTTTCCCTAGCCCAGGACTATTGATTTCTTCAAGGCCTCATATATTATGCATGAACCATTATTCCTTAGGGGTTCATTCATGACGTCTTCCGCCGTCCGACTCACGTCAATACTAACATTCTTAGGTGCTTCTAAGGTATAAATATACCTTCCCTAGCCCCTGTAAACTAGAGGAGACCTCGACTTCAGAGGAGCCCGTTTCCCAGCCTGACGCACTGAGAAGACGCTGTCATCCCTGCACGCAGAGTCTCCAGCTTCCAGTGATCTGACTTCCCTTGCGGGGTGTTGGAGTTCGAGTCTGGCAAAGAGATTCCTACCTCTCTCATTCTTCAGGTATGGAGCTGACAAAGAACCTAGAGGGACTCTTGGCATACTAGGCATACTAGGCTCAACATACTCTTAGTATACCATAGTAAGGAATACTTCACCTACTTCATCTACACCCATTCCAGACTCAGCACTCTCCACTGGAATTAACATATTTCCCCCCATTGCCAACACTACCTCCTGCAAAACCATCACTCCCACGACCACATCCTCACCGCACACCTCTGCGCCTCCTATATCGACACCCCACTCCAGTCCACCCCCCCCCGATCTGGATAGGGAACCAGACAGGACGCCTCACAACAACCTAGAATACATGCTTCCTTCATACCACCCACGGGACGTAAGCACACCTCCCACGCCCATAATACATTCACCAATCTTGCTTCCACCTTCACCAGACCCTAGAATTGACGAGATTCTATTCTCATTACGGCAAATCAAAGAAGAACTACAAGCTTTAGCTGAGGTTCTTCTGCGCCAACCCGGGAACACTAGATTGGCACGACAGACCAAATCAAACTTCCACATGACCCACTCAGTAGTCACCTCGAAACATTCGCCCCCTAGGTGGAGATCAGTTCCTTTTCACAATACTTCAACCCGCCCAATTCGCAGGACCAATCCGCTATCGGAGAAAGACTTACTCTCTCTACTCCACTCCTATGAGCTCCTACATCCGAATCACAACACTATGCCTCCAGATAACCCCCCCAAAAAGGCTCAAATTCCAACTATTCCTCCCAACACTCACAGGCCCACTAAACACAATCCTAGAGGTATAATCGAAAACAACGTTAGACAAGTTCCCCTTATTCAGGAACCCTATACATCCCTCATCACGCCCCGTCTTAAGTGTATACTACTAAATTGTAGATCGGCCTCAAGACATGCAGCCGACATAGCTGACCTCATACTTAAACAAGAACCGGATTTGCTAATTTTGACCGAAACTTGGTTAAAGGAATCCTCTACACCTATCATCGACTTACTGGTACCCCCAAACCACGACATCATCAGACTGGACAGAATTATTAAGCCAGGGGGTGGCATCGCCTGCATATTCCGGAATAATCTCTCATTAAACCGATCCCAATCTCCAATATTCCCCTCTTGTGAATACATATGCCTCGATATCACTAGCAATGGCAAACCAGTATGCTCTCTACACACCCTATATCATCCACCAGGTGATAACCTCACCTTTACCGAACATTTCATGGACATAGTCTCTACTAATGCCGGACATCAAAATACCTAAATATTTCTCAGAGACCTCAATCTCCACTGGAATGACCCCAATGATGCAGCGGTCAATAGTCTCAAAAACTTCCTCTCTGACCTCGACCTCACCCACATTTGTAACAGCTCTACACATGATAAAGGAGCAATCCTTGATTTAGTAATCTCTAAAGTTGATTCCATCCAGCTAGATACGATCCATCCATGTGATTGGTCCGATCATCATATCATCACCTTCTTCATCAATGAAACAGTGAAACTTAATTTGGCTCAACCCACAAGACCTAAAGTATGGAAGAGGAATCTGAAAAACATTGTTCCTAACACAATCCCAACCTCCAGCTCCAACTTCCTTCTTCCCCCTGAAGGGATATCCGATGTTCATGATCTCACCAACCACTACTTCAATTCCATGAACATGTTATTAAACGAGGTCGCCCCCCTTCAACTAAAGAGAGTTTCCACAAAAGACTCTAAGCCTTGGTACGATGGAAGACTCAACGAGGACAGACGATCCGTAAGAATAACTGAACGTAGATGGAGATCGGCTCCATCCGCCAATCACCTCAAGATACTAAGAAAGAAGAGAAACGCCTACTACAGAAAGATCAAGCGCACTAAAGCAGACTTTTTCAGTCATCAATTAGACCAGGCCAAAAATCATCCCCAAAAACTTTTCGAGCTAATCAAAACTCAATCTAAGGATGCACCTCACCGCCCCCAAGCTAACTAAGGCTCACGACCCAATTGCGAAGAATTTGCCTCCTTCTTCACTCTGAAGACCGATAACATAAAGAAGGACCTACTCAACGATCTAATCACACATACTGTCACACACACGGACTCCTCATCATCCCTTCTAGGAGCCCCACATCGAAATCCACTAAAGTTCGACCTAAAAAATAATGCATCCTGGTCATCCTTCAATACCTATAATGAAGAAACTATACTCAAAATGCTTACTGCTCTGAACCCTACCAATCACTTCACTGACCCTCTCCCAGCAAACTTCATAAAAGACTTCACCCCGCTGCTGCTGCCTCTTTGGACCATGATCATAAATAACTCTTTACGCCAAGGATCCATCCCTGACATCCTCAAATCCGGGCAGGTATCAATCAATCAATCAATCAATCATGTCACTTATAAAGAGCACTACATACCCGCGAGGGTCTCAAGGCGCTGGGGGAAGAGGGGGGTGGTGCTGCTACTGATCGAAGAGCCAGGTCTTGAGGAGTCTTCTGAAGGCCAGTAGGTCTTGGGTCTGTCGGAGGTTGGTGGGGAGGGTGTTCCAGGTCTTGGCGGCGAGGTGGGAGAAGGATCTGCCGCCGGTGGTCGTTTTCCGGATGCGGGGACTGTGGCGAGGGCGAGGCTGGTCGAGCGGAGCTGGCGGGTGGGGGTGTAGAAGCTGAGTCGTCTGTTGAGGTAGGCTGGTCCGGAGTTGTGGAGTGCTTTGTGTGCGTGGGTGAGGAGCTTGAAGGTTATCCTCTTGTTGACAGGGAGCCAGTGCAGGTCTCTCAGGTGGGGTGTGATGTGGCTGCGTCGGGGGATGTCGAGGATAAGACGTGCAGAGGCGTTCTGGATGCGTTGCAGCCGTCTCAGGAGCTTAGCCGTCATTCCTGCGTAGAGGGCGTTTCCGTAGTCCAGCCTGCTGGTGACGAGGGCCTGGGTGACTGTTTTTCTTGTTTCGGTGGGGATCCACTTGAAGATCCTGCGGAGCATTGGGAGGATGTTGAAGCCGGATGAGGAAACGGCGTTGACCTGCTTAGTCATGGAGAGGGTGGGGTCGAGGATGACCCCTAGGTTGCGTATGTGGTCGGTGGGTGGCGGGGCTGTTCCCAGTGATGTTGGCCACCAGGAGTCGTCCCAGGCTGAAGGGTTGGAACCAAGGATGAGGACCTCCGTCTTGTCCGAGTTCAGCTTCAGGCGGCTGGTCCTCATCCATTCGGCGACGGCCTTCATTCCTTCGTGGAGGTGGGCTTTGGCGGTGTGAGGGTCTTTGGTGAGGGAGAGGATCAGCTGGGTGTCGTCGGCGTAGGAGATGATGTTGAGGTTGTGCTGTCGGGCGACGTGGGCGAGGGGTGCCATGTAGATGTTGAACAGCGTTGGGCTGAGGGAGGAGCCTGGGGTACGCCGCAGATGATCTTGGTGGCCTTGGATCGGAAGGGGAGAGGCGGACGCTTTGTGTTCTGCCGGAAAGGAAGGATGTGGTCCAGTCCAGGGCCTTCTTGGATCCCGGCGTCGTGAAGGCGTGTTCGTAGTGTGTGGTGGCAGACCATGTCGAAGGCGGCTGATAGGTCCAGGAGGATGAGGGCTGCTGTTTCTCCGTTGTCTAGCAGGGTCCTGATGTCATCGGTGGCGGCGATGAGGGCGGTTTCGGTGCTGTGGTTGCTGCGGAAGCCGGACTGGGAAGGGTCCAGGATGTTGTTCTCCTCGAGGTAGCGGGTCAGTTGTTTGTTGACGATTTTCTCGGTGACCTTCGCGGGGAACGGGAGCAGAGAGATGGGTCGGAAGTTCTTGAGGTCCTTGGGGTCTGCCTTGGGTTTCTTGAGTAAGGCGG
This sequence comes from Calotriton arnoldi, assembly GCA_963921515.1. Lineage (NCBI taxonomy): Eukaryota > Metazoa > Chordata > Amphibia > Caudata > Salamandridae > Calotriton > Calotriton arnoldi. The sequence goes on from CAWUFW010018325.1 coordinate 93,151, forward strand.
TGATCTCGGCGTGCTTCCAGCTTTCGGGGAAGGTTGCTGTCTCGAAGGAGATGTTGATTATTTTCCGGAGATGGGGCGCGATGGCTGTACTGGCTTTGTTGAAGATGTGGTGAGGGCACGGGTCTAGCGGTGAACCGGAGTGGATGGTGTTCATGATCTCGCTGGTGTCCTCGTCGTTGATGTTGGTCCAGGAGAGCAGGCGGTTGGTGGTTGTGGGGGCAGTGGTCTCGGTGGTTGCCGGGGCGGTCGTGGTGTTGAAGCTGTCGTGGATGTCGGCGATTTTGCGGTGGAAGAAGGTGGCCAGTGAGTCGCACAGGTCTCGCGACGGCTGGATGTCGTTGGTGTTGGAGCTGGGGTTGGAGAGTTCCTTCACGATGTTGAAGAGCTCTTTGCTGTTGTGTGCGTTGTTGTCTAGGCGGTCTTTGAGTGAGGCCCTTTTGGCGGATCTGATGAGGTGATGGTGACTGCGGGTGGCGCTCTTGTGGGCGGCGTAGCTGTCCGCTGTCTGTTCGTGGAGCCAGATCTTCTCCAGTTTTCGGCATGTTCGTTTGGAGGCCTGGAGGTCTTCGGTGAACCAGGTGGCTTTCTTGCTGGTGTGGCTGTTGGGCGGATTCTTGAGCGGGGCGAGGGTGTTGGCGCAGTCGTCGATCCACTGTCTGAGGTTGCGGGCGGCGGTGTCGGGGTCGGAGGGTTCGGCGGGTGGGCTCAGGGCGAGGTTGTGGTTAGCTGGTCTTCCGTGACTCTGCTCCAGCAGCGGCGAGGCATTTGTTCGGTGCGGTGGTGCGTGGTGGGCTTCCTGTAGGTGAAGTGGATGCAGTGGTGGTCAGTCCAGTGGGGTTCGGAGGTGTGGTTGAAGGAGACGTGTGGGCTTGCGGAAAAGATGGAGTTCTAGCGTGTGGCCGGCGGCGTGGGTGGGTGTAGTCACGAGCTGTCTGAGTCCGAGGGTGGCGAGGTTGTCGATCAGGGTGGTGGATTTGGTGTCCTTGTTGTTCTCGAGGTGGAAGTTCAGGTCCCCGAGGAGGATGTAGTCCGTGGAGGCGATGGCGTGTGTGCTGATGAAGTCAGCGATGGAATCGCTGAACTGTGGTCGGGGTCCGGGGGGTCTGTAGATGAGGGTTCCTCTGAGGGTGGTGTTGGGATCGGTGTGGATCTGGAAGTGCATGTGTTCTGCGGTGCTGAGGGTGTCGTCGGTATCCCCCATCCTAAAGAAACCTACGGCTGACCCCGCGGACTTAAACAACTACCGCCCAATATCCAACATCCCTACCCTGGCCAAACTCTTAGAAAAATGTGTACACCTCCAGCTTGTAAGACATATAGACCATTTCAACCTACTCCACAAATACCAATCAGGTTTTCGTGCAGGTCACAACACTGAATCAGCCATGACCCATATAATTGACGATGCACTACAAATCCTAGACCAGAACGAAGCCTGCTTACTCATCTTGCTCGACCTTTCCTCGGCCTTTGATACCGTCAAACACAACATCCTGCTAGACCTGTTGCAACACAGAATGGGACTATCTGGATCAGTTCTAAACTGGTTTACATCGTTCCTCCAAAACAGATCGCAACGATTCAAGGTCAACCACTCCCTGTCCAAACCCGTTCCAGTCACTTTAGGAGTCCCACAAGGATCTTCCCTATCTCCGACACTGTTCAATCTATTCATGGAACCACTCACTGAAATTCTATACTCGTCTAACGTACAATATCACATGTACGCAGACGACACACAACTATACGTAAAGATCCATTCTCTAGAAGACATCAAATCGCTCAACACAACTCTCGGAAAAACTCAGACCTGGCTGGCAGAAAACCATCTAAAACGGAATACCCTCAAAACCGAATTCCTCCTAATCGCTCCTCCGCCCAAGTACCCATAATGCAAGACTGGATCAAACACCTAACTGCACTCAACTGCCAACCTCTTATCGTTGGCTCAGCGAAATCGCTGGGAGTAACGCTGGACAGAAATCTCAATATTCAGAAACACATTAGCAACGCAACAAAAGGAGCAAACTTTCAGATAAATACTTTGAGAAAACTGAAACCTTTCCTGCCTGAAAAGGACTTCAATCTGGCAGTACAAGCTCTGGTCATCCCAAGAGTGGAATATGGGAATGTCCCTCTCTGTGGCCTTCCCAGATCTTCAACGGCCCCTCTAAGAGCCTCAATCAATGCCGCAGCTAGACTTATTACTGGCTCCAAAGAAGCTCCCACATATCCCCGGACCTAAGATCCCTTAATTGGCTACCTTTTGAAGCCAGAATTCAACTAAAAATAGCATGTATGACACATAAAGCCATTCATCACAACGCACCCAGCTATCTGGCACAGAAACTGGCGCCCTCATGTGGGAACAGATCTTCCAGAAGTGCCAAAACCTCCTACTGAAACCGCAAAGATTCAACAAGAAGAAAACATACAACCAAACCTTTTCAGGGATGGCGCCCAGAATTTGGAATGCTTTGCCCCCAGAAACTAGACTTAATCCCTCTACTGCATCTTTCAAAAAAGAAGTGAAATCTCTTCTCATGGCTAAGTTCACTTGAGCATGGGCCACCGTTATTACTCGACTCAACGCATGATCTACATGGAACTATATATTATTTATTTTCTCTCTATGTATCCCAGATATTGTGTCCATATTATGCTTTATCTATATGGAATGTTATGTTATGCACCATATACCTATGTATCTACGATATGGTGATTACACTATCATTGACTGACAGGAAACTATATGTTATTTACCATGTACCTATGTATCTAAGATATTTATCTTGTAAAGCGCTCTGATACCTGCAAGGGTCATGTTCACGACTATATAAAACTTTCAAATAAATAAAATAAATAAATAAATAAAATACCTCTCCCTACACCTAGGTTAGGTTAGGTACATTGGGGTAGAACTAGATTAGAAACGCATCGTATGAGTACTCGCATTTTTAGTCTGTGTTATTTATGTAAAGGCATATGTACTAAAAGATAATGCTATCGCAGTATTATTTATTTCTACTGCTTACACTGTACATTATTTATCTCGCATACTGTCTTGTGATCGTAACAGCACATTTTACTTACACCAGAAACAAGACTGTTCAATAAATCTTTTATTGAAACGCCCATCTGTTCTTTCTGTGTAACTTGGAGAAAACTAAGCATGCACGACTGAGCTGAGTGAAATAGTTATCTATTGTTTCCACGACTCTGGGACACGTTCTGATTCCAAAGGGAAACAAAGTGGTCATGTTTTGTGGCTGCCAGAAACTACTCCCTTTTTGTTGTCAGGGAGTTTCTAGTGGCCTCTGAGCTAGCTGGCACAAGTAATTAAGTTTAATATACTCGATAGGGACATACTGACCTTAGTCCTATGTCAAACCTATAGGATATATTATTCCAATGCGCAGAGCCTATTAGGGAAATAGGAGCTACACTACAAAGGAGTGCTGCACAAAGACCACCAACAAGCATGGATTTCCAGTATCTCCCCTTTTAATCATGTGAACATCAACTCAGGTGAGCAAAATAGCATTCTGGGACTGGAAATCCTTCAAGTGAATCCCAAGTGGGCTGCTGGAGTCTTGCACTTGCACGGTGATTTAAAAATGCGGTGCAGGAGGTCTGGGGCGGAGTCATGTTCGGCAAACCGCATTTTTAAATCACCGTGCAAGTGCAAGACTCCAGCAGCCCACTTGGGATTCACTTGAAGGACTTCCAGTCCCAGAATGATATTTTACTCACCTGAGTTGATGTTCACATGATTAAAAGGGGAGATACTGGAAATCCATGCTTGTTGGTGGTCTTTGTGCAGCACTCCTTTGATGAAGGGCATTGGCCCGAAATGCGTCGGAGCAGCGGCAACTGAAAATCTGTCCCCGTGCTCACTGACCTCCTGGGGGTGCGCTTCAATCGAGGGGTAACTCTTTTCTTTAAATATTGATGGCCAGCCCAGGTCATGAGGCGCACCACCGCGGATCCGGTTCCGCTGCTGTTGTGGTGACAGCGGCCTTTGGAGCAGGAGGTCTGGGGCTCCGCCTGTGTTGTCCGCCCGCTGCTGCTGGTAAGAACGCCCTTCCCTTTTTCCTTCTGTACCCCCGTTGCCCCATTTGTACTGTGCCCGCATTTGTCTGCTTTCTCGCCCCTTTTTTTCCTTCTGTACCCCCGTTGCTCCCATTTGTACTGTGCCCGCATTTGTCTGTTTCTCGCCTCTTTTTTTCCTTCTGTACCCCCGTTGCCCCATTTGTACTGTGCCCGCATTTGTCTGTTTTCTCGCCTCTTTTTTCCTTCTGTACCCCGTTGCCCCATTTGTACTGTGCCCGCATTTGTCTGTTTTCTCGCCCTCTTTTTTCCTTCTGTACCCCCGTTGCCCCATTTGTACTGTGCCCGCATTTGTCTGCTTTCTCGCCCCTTTTTTTCCTTCTGTACCCCGTTGCCCCATTTGTACTGTGCCCGCATTTGTCTGTTTTCTCGCCCCTTTTTTCCTTCTGTACCCTCGTTGCCTCTCGCCATTCCCGCCGCTGCGCCCTCTGCGGCCCCGCCCCTGACTGCCCATTCGCTGCCCCTGCCTCCCGCCTCCCAGCTGCTCCTCCCTCCCACCTCCCCATAAATGGCGGCCGCCATGCGGCCGCGCCTAAGGCAAGCCCGCCTGTGCCCGTCCGCGACTGGACCGCGCCCAGCGCCAGAACCCCTGGCCCCCGCAGCAGCCAACCCACCCACCGGACCTACGACACCGCCACCCTCAACGCACTCAACACCGGCCGAATCCCCGGCTGCCACCGTGCCACCCCAGGACGCACCCACGGACCCTTCGCCTGCCAATCTTGCAAGTTCTCCTGCCTCCGGACCTGCACCCGCACCCGCCACGCCGAGCACCAGCAGCAACCACCTGAAGTGCATCCTGCTCAACACCCGCTCCATCCACAGACACGCCGTGGAACTTGGAACCTGCTCGACTCCACATCACCAGACGTCGCTTCCTCACGGAAACATGGATGAACGCCTCCTCAGCGCCCGACATCGCCATCGCCATCCCGGACGGATACAAGATCACCCGAAAGGACCGCGCCAACCAGACCGGAGGAGGCATCGCCATCGCCCACAAGAACATCATCCGCATTACGACGAACTCCGACGACACCTTCACAGCCGGCGAACACCTGCACTTCCAGATACACACCGACCCCAAGACCACCCTCAGAGGCACCCTCATCTACAGACCCCCAGGACCACGCACACAATTCAGCGAAGACATCGCCGACCTCATCAGCCCGCACGCCCTCCTCTCGGCCGACTACATCCTCCTTGGGGACCTCAACTTCCACCTAGAGAACAACAACGATCGCAACACCACCACCCTGCTGGACAACTCGCCAACCTCGGACTCAAGCAACTGGTGACCACCCCCACACACCACGCCGGCCACACGCTTGACCCCGTCTTCTCCTCCAGCAAGGACATCTCCTTCAGCCACACCACCGGACTCCACTGGACAGACCACAGCTGCGTCCACTTCAGCTTCAGCAGGACCACCACGCACCACCACCCGCAACAGCTCCCGCGCAGAAGCTGGAACAAGATCACCACAGACCAACTCACCACATCCCTGAGCCAGAACCCTCCCGCCAGCTCAACGAACCCCAACCAAGCCGCCAGCAACCTCACAAGATGGATCACCAACTGCGCTGACATCCTCGCCCATTGAAGACCCCCCAATCAGACCCGGCAACAAGAAAGCACCCTGGTTCACCGACGAACTCAAAAAATCCAAGAAGAACTGCCGGGCCCTCGAGAAAGCATGGCGCAGAGACCCGACTGCAGACAACATGACCACCCTCAAACACGCCACCCGAAAACACCACCAGCTGATCCACACCACCAAGAAAACCGCATTCAAGGAATGACTGGACAACAACGCCCACAACAGCAAGGAACTCTTCATCATCGTCAAAGAGCTCTCGAACCCCAGCGCCGGAAACAACGACATCACCCTCGCAAGACCTCTGCAACTCGCTCGCCTCGTTCTTCCACAGCAAGATCGCAGACATACACAACAGTTTCAGCACACAGCCGACGTACCCTACAACCGTTCCAACGTCCCCCATCCTCCAAGCCTGGACCCCGATCAACACCGAAGACACTATCCGCACGATGAACTCCATCCACTCCGGATCACCAACCGACCCCTGCCCTCACCACATCTTCAACAAGGCCGACGCCATCATCGCACCCCACCTCCGGGACATCATCAACACCTCCTTCGACACCGCCACCTTCCCAGAGAGCTGGAAGCACGCCAAACTCTGCGCCCTACTGAAGAAACCGTCAGCGGACCCCACCGACCTCAAAAACTACCGCCCCATCTCGCTCCTTCCTTTTCCTGCCAAAGTCATCGAGAAGACCGTCAACAGACAACTGGCCGCCTTCATCGAGACGAATGGATCCCTCGACCACTCACAGTCCGGCTTCCGGGCCAACCACAGCACCGAGACCGCCCTCATCGCAGCCACCGACGACATCCGAGCCCTGCTCGACAACGGGGAAACAGCGGCCCTCATCCTCCTGGACCTCTCCGCAGCGTTCGACACAGTCTGCCACCGCACCCTAGTGCAACGCCTGAACAACGTCGGAATCCAAGAGAAGGCACTGGAGTGGATCATCTCCTTCCTCGCCGGAAGAACCCAGAGAGTCCGCCTCCCCCGTTCAGTTCCGAGGCCACCGAAGTCATCTGCGGCGTACTCACAAGGATCATCACTCAGCCCCACCCTCTTCAACGTCTACATGAGCCCCCTCGCAGCCATCGCACGCCAACACAACCTCAGCATCATCTCCTACGCCGACGACACCCAGCTGATCCTCTCCCTCACCAACGACCCCACAACCGCCAAAACCAACCTACATGAAGGGATGAAGGACGTAGCCGAGTGCATGAGGAACAGCCGCCTGAAACTGAACTCAGATAAGACGGAAGTCCTCATCCTAGGATCATCACCCTCCGCCTGGGATGACTCCTGGTGGCCCCCTGCCCTGGGCAACGCACCCAAACCAACGGACCACGCACGCAACCTGGGCTTCATCCTGGACTCCTCCCTCTCAATGACCAGACAAGTCAACGCCGTCTCCTCGTCTTGCTTCAACATCCTACGCATGCTGCGGAAGATCTTCCGGTGGATCCCCACCGAAACCAGGAAGACGGTCACCCAGGCCCTCATCACCAGCCGACTGGACTACGGCAACTCCTCTACGCCTGGAACCACAGCCAAACTTCAGAAAAGACTCCAACGCATCCAGAACGCCTCAGCTCGACTCATCCTGGACATCCCCCGACACAGCCACATCGCCGGACACCTGAGAGACCTGCACTGGCTCCCCGTCAGCAAGAGAATCACGTTCCGACTCCTCACCCACGCACACAAAGCTCTCCACAACCAAGGCCCCAGATACCTCAACGACCGCCTGACCTTCTACACTCCCACCCGCCAGCTACGATCGACCAACCACGCCCTGCCGCCGTCCCCCGCATCCGAAGAGCCACAACGGGAGGAAGATCCTTCTCCTACCTGGCTGCCAAGACGTGGAACTCCCTACCCATCCACCTCCGCCTGACCCAAGACCACCTCTCCTTCAGGAAGCAACTCAAGACCTGGCTGTTCGAACAGTAGCGGACCCCCCTCCCCCTAGCGCCTTGAGACCCTCCGGGTGAGTAGCGCGCTATACAAATGCTTGATTGATTGATTGATGTTCGGTAAACCGCATTTTTAAATCACCGTGCAAGCCCACTTGGGATTCACTTGAAAGACTTCCAGTCCCAGAATGCTATTTTACTCACCTGAGTTGATGTTCACATGATTAAAAGGGGAGATACTGGAAATCCATGCTTGTTGGTGGTCTTTGTGCAGCACTCCTTTGATGAAGGGCGTTGGCCCGAAACACGCTCGAGCAGCGGCAACTGAAAATCTGTCCCCGTGCTCACTGACCTCCTGGGGTGCGCTTCAATTGAGGGGTAACTCTTTTTCTTTAAATATTGATGGCCAGCCCAGGTCATGAGGCGCACCACCGCGGATGCGTTTCCGCTGCTGTTGTGGTGACAGCGGCCTTTGGAGCAGGAGGTCTGGGGCGGTGTCATGTTCGGTAAACCGCATTTTTAAATCACCGTGCAAGTGCAAGACTCCAGCAGCCCACTTGGGATTCACTTGAAGGACTTCCAGTCCCAGAATGCTATTTTACTCACCTGAGTTGATGTTCACATGATTAAAAGGGGAGATACTGGAAATCCATGCTTGTTGGTGGTCTTTGTGCAGCACTCCTTTGATGAAGGGCGTTGGCCCGAAACGCGTCGGTGCAGCGGCAACTGAAAATCTGTCCCCGTGCTCACTGATCTCCTGGGGGTGCACTTCAATCGAGGGGTAACTCTTTTTCTTTAAATATTGATGGCCAGCCCAGGTCATGAGGCGCACCACCGCGGATGCGGTTCCGCTGCTGTTGTGGTGACAGCGGCCTTTGGAGCAGGAGGTCTGGGGCGGTGTCATGTTCGGTAAACCGCATTTTTAAATCACCGTGCAAGTGCAAGACTCCAGCAGCCCACTTGGGATTCACTTGAAGGACTTCCAGTCCCAGAATGCTATTTTACTCACCTGAGTTGATGTTCACATGATTAAAAGGGGAGATACTGGAAATCCGTGCTTGTTGGTGGTCTTTGTGCAGCACTCCTTTGTTGAAGGGCGTTGTCCCGAAACGCGTCGGAGCAGGACAACTGAAAATCTGTCCCCGTGCTCACTGACCTCCTGGGGGTGCGCTTCAATCGAGGGGTAACTCTTTTTCTTTAAATATTGATGGCCAGCCCAGGTCATGAGGCGCACCACCGCGGATGCGTTTCCGCTGCTGTTGTGGCGACAGCGGCCTTTGGAGCAGGAGGTCTGGGGCGGTGTCATGTTCGGTAAACCGCATTTTTAATCACTGTGCAAATGCAAGTCTCCAGCAGCCCACTTGGGAATCACTTGAAGGACTTCCAGTCCCAGAATGCTATTTTACTCACCTGAGTTGATGTTCACATGATTAAAAGGGGAGATACTGGAAATCCATGCTTGTTGGTGGTCTTTGTGCAGCACTCCTTTGATGAAGGGCGTTGGCCCGAAGCGCGTCAGAGCAGCGGCAACTGAAAATCTGTCCCCGTGCTCACTGACCTCCTGGGGGTGCGCTTTAATCGAGGGGTATCTCTTTTTCTTTAAATATATACATCTATATATATATTCACTGAAAAAACCATAGGTTTTAGGGACAGTTATAGTTAGTTGGACATTTCACTCGTACAAAACCCGTGAAATTCCCCGTTATAGTTAGTTCAGCTAACTATAACTCGCGCCCCGCAATGCACTGCTGATGATGTCACATATTACATCACTCATGACATGGTCAGTGACATCACTGATGACATCACTGATGACATCTCAAATGACATCACTGATGACATCATCCAGTGACTGTGTGTTTCTGTAAAGTTTAAATATTTTTAATATATATAGGAAAAGACGTATTGAGGAATGAGTGGGTGTGTAAGTGTCTGTATGGATGATTTAGCAGGTGCGTGACTGACTCTATAAGTGAGTGATTTAACGTATCTTACTGAATGCATGTGGTTAGTGACTAAACTGGGTGAATGTCTGTATCCGTCTGTCTGTTGCTGTGTAAGTGGCTGCATGGGGTTTGTGAATAGCTACATGAGTGTCTATATGAGTTATTGATTGGTTGTCTGAGTATCTGTATGGGTGCCTGAGTGTTTGTGTGGGTGGGGTGTGTGCGACTCTGTGCATAGATGTGTGAGTGGGTGATTCACTGGGTGGATGGTTTCAAGAGTGCATCTGTGATAGACTGTATGGGTGGGTAAGTGTGTGTAAGAGTGTGTTAGTGAGTGAATGTATGTCCCAGTGGTACATGTGTGAGTAACTACATATGTGAAAGCCAGTATATATGTGTGTTGGAGTATATAAATAGCTATAAGCGAGAGTGAGTGATTGTGATAGTGGCTGTATGGATGAGTGTGTGCTTGTATCAGTGATTGTATAAGAGCGTAACAATGTGCTAGTATTTGTATGATTAAGTGAGCTGGTGTGTGTATAACTGTATAGGTGAGTAAATGGCAGTGTGTTTAATTATTTGCATGACTGACTAGGTGTGTGAGTACCTCTATGGATGAGTGGCGGTGTTTGAGTGTCTATATAGGAGTAAGAGTGCATATGATAGTCCTGTACTGAGTGACCATAAGTATGAGTGACTGTACGGGTGAGTGAGTGGATGTGTGTGTGTAGACCTAAGAATCAGTGAGTGGGTATGTAGTTATTGGTGTTGGAGTGTCTATAGTTTTGCGAATGGCAGTCTGTAATTTAGATTGGGTGTATCAAAGGTTATATTAGGGTGTGAGGAGCTGCATCAGATTATCACGTGGATGATGTCATCAGTGATGTCATTTGAGATGTCATCAGTGATGTCATCAGTGATGTCACTGACCATGTCATGAGTGATGTAATATGTGACGTCATCAGCAGTGCATTGCGGGGGCGCGAGTTATAGTTAGCTGAACTAACTATAACGGGGAATTTCACGGGTTTTGTACGAGTGAAATGTCCAATTAACTATAACTGTCCCTAAAACCTATGGTTTTTTCAGTGAATTTCAAAGGTTTTTTAAATGCTAATTTGTAACTATAACATATCTGAAACCTATGGTTTTTTCAGTGAATTTCAAAGGTTTTTTAAATGCTAATTTGTAACTATAACTGTCCCTAAAACCTATGGTTTTTTCAGTGAATTTCAAAGGTTTTTTAAATGCTAATTTCTAACTATAACGTGTCTGAAACCTATGGTTTTTTCAGTGAATTTCAAAGGTTTTTAAATGCTAATTTGTAACTATAACGTGCCTGAAACCTACGGTTTTTCAGTGAATTTCAAAGGTTTTTAAATGACATTTTTTAAATGTATTAATTTTTATATTAATTTTTTTCATACTGATTTACTACATTTTTAGAAACAATTTCTTTTACATATTTTATTTTTAAATTACATTGTAATTACATTATACATTACATTACAAAAAATACTTTCTCAGAATGAATTACTTTAGTTTAAATACTTAGCACATAGGCAATAGACTTTTAAGTACAGTAGTTACAGTTGTTGCAATGGGCAACACATTTTCAAACACAATGCAACATTCAGCTCAATGTGAATTTCTAGTTAAATGCAATTAGTTACTTTATGGATTACTTTTCTAACCACAGGACTGGATCCTAGATTCAGTCCTGGGACATCTCCTGTAAACAGTTGAGTAAAAGCGTTTTGGTTACAGTCGTGATTTTTAAGGAATATTATTGTATTTTAAAAGTTGACACTTAGAAACTTTTCCTCATAGAATCACCAATGTTATCCTATGGAAGGAAATTCACTTAGCAGGTAAAAACTGTTATCGTTACTTTTTCTTACTCAGTGTTGGATCCTGGATCCAGCACTGGATTCCTATGGAAGAAAAGATAAGTTACTGGTAAGTACGGTTAAAATTGCTTTTCAGGGTCAGTGCTGGGCTAAAAGATGCAGCACTGGGTTCTCTCCTGATAACAGGTGAGTAAATCGGAATTCGTATTTCGGCTGATTTTAGAAGAATAATTTAAAGTTCCAAAACTCCACACTTAGAAGAATTTCCAAGTGTAACCAGTCAATGTTAGCCTATGGAAGGAAATTCAAGTTACTGGTAAAGTACGGTTAAAATTACTTTTCAGGACCAGTACTGGGCTGAAAGATACAGCACTGAGGTCTCTCCTTATAACAGGTGAATAAATCGGAATTCGTATTTCGGCTGATTTTAGAGGAATATTTGTAGGTTTCAAAATCAACACTTAGAAACTTTTTCAGCAAAAAGCAGGCAATGATATCCTATGGAAGGAAATTCAAGTTACTGGTAAGTACGGTTAAAATTACTTTTCAGGACCAGTACTGGACTGAAAGATACAGCACTGAGGTCTCTCCTTATAACAGGTGAGTAAATCGGAATTCGTATTTCGGATGATTTTAGAAGAATATTTGCACAATGGTGAAGGGAGGGGGCGGGGCCTGAGGTGAAATCTGTGCAAACGCGCCCTGTGGCGCATTTTAAGTTGGGGGATTAAGTCCCCTTGAATCCTGAGGGTCCCTAGGGGCCAACTAGCCCACCAGGAACCTCCAATATGCGCCAGGGGCTGCGTTGCAGAGACGTGTAGAGAGGCCACACCCCTTTACACCTCTCTGCAACGCAGCTCTGTGGCGCTTTCTGGATGTACCTGTTGGGCTAGTTGGCCCCCAGGGACCCTCAGGATTGAAGGGGATTTAATCCCCAACTTAAAACGCGCCACGGGCGCGTTTGCACAGATGTCAGCCTGAAGCCCCACCCCCTCCCTTCACCACTGTGCAAACGCGCCCGTGGCGCGTTTTAAGTCGGGGATTAACTCCCTTGAATCCTGAGGGTCCCTGGGGGCCAACTAGCCCAACAGGTATATCCAAAAAGCGCCACAGAGCTGCGTTGCAGAGAGGTGTAAAAAGGGGCGTGGCCTCTGTACACCTCTCTGCAACGCAGCCCCTGGCGCATACTGGAGGTTCCTGGTGGGCTAGTTGGCTCCCAGGGACCCCTAGTATTCAAGGGAATTCGTTCTCTCTCTGCAAACGCGCCAGGGGGTGCGTTTGCAGAGTGGTGAAGGAAGGGGGCGGGGCCTGCGGGGCCACTACTTGCCCCGGGGACCCCATCCCCCGGGGCTGGCCCTCTCCGTTGGGGACTGTGGGGGGGTCCCCAATCCCCCACAGTCCCGCCGGCTCCCGCGTCCCTTGGGAGCCGGCATTGCTTTCCACATGGGGAGCTGCTAAGATGCAGCTCCCCATGTGGAAAGCATCGGCTTTGGATATTGGAAGAGAGAGCAGGTTTCCTGCTCTCTCTTCCAATATCCAAAGCAGTTTGCTATGGCAGGACGGGAGCCGCGAGGCTCCCGTCCTGCCATAGCAACTACAGTGTCCCGGGGTAGGCACCCGGGACACTGCAGGAGCAGGCCCTGGTGGGTGGCGGTCCCCAGGGCTATCAAGGGCTCCAGGAGGGGGCCGCGCGCCCCCTGCCTTAAATTGCACAGCCCCGGGGAGGTGGTGGTCCCCGGGGCTCTGGAGGTCCGTAATGGGCCCCCACATTTATTTTGTAAGTGCCCGGGAGGTGGTGGTCTCGAGGCGTGTGGGGCTGGAGCCCCCACACCTTATTTATTTAAAAAGAAGCCCCGGGGGTGGCGGTCCCCGGGGCTGCGGGAGGGCAGGAGAGCCCTCCCGCACCATTTTTTATAAAGCCCCGGGGGTGGCGGTCCCGGGGCTTGGAGGGCCCTTTGAGGCCCCCATACAAACAATATACCCACTCCCACCATGCCCCCGGGACTTGGGCCACCCGGGGCAAATGCAATCGAAGCGCAGGAGACCGCGCTCGATTTTTTTTTTCGGCGGGATTCGCGCACCCTGAGCGCATCCTGCCGATTTAAAAAATTTTCTTTATTTTTTTGCCCAGGGGGTCCTTGTGGGACCCCTGAGCAAACCTAGGGGGTCAGGGTGTTTCTACCCTGCCCCCTTTGTGCGCTTTGCGCACTTGTTTCTGTCCCTCGGTTCTACCGAGGGATAAAATGGCTGCCAACATTTCCTGAATCGGAATGTTGACAGCCAGCTGACAGCCAATTAACATGCAGCTCGTGATCGGGACGGTGCGCGCAGGGTGCGCTGAGGGTACGCGGACCCTACTCGGCCATAGATATATCTATCTTTTTACTTTTGATTTTCTCAGCAACTACTGAACGGATTTACACCATTTAACAAAAGGGTTCTTTCTGAACCAAGAACTACCTCTTTGCCAAATTTGGTGTAATTCCGTTCAGCAGTTCGGGCTGTAGCCGTGTCTAAAGTTTCCTATGGAAAATTGCATGGGGAAAACGCGTTTTGGGACCCCCTTTTTCTCGGCCCCGCTTGACAAATCCCCGAGACTTTCAGGGTAGGAGCGGACCGGAGCGCCCCACAAAGTTTGAAAATTTTGCGAAGATACGTCAACCGGCAAGAGAGTTATTTCAAATAGAATGTCGCGGATTTCCTATGGATAATAGGTTGTAACTATAACTATCTACTGGCGACCGCCAGTAGATAATATATATATATATATATATAAATATATATCTATATTTCTATATATATATTCATTTATTATACCAGCATTGAAAAAGGCAGTCTGCCAAAACGCGTTTGCTGTGAATAAAAGGAATTTCTTACCACGTGAGTGCACCGTGCTGCTTTTTGAAGCCTGTTGATGTATATTTACGCGAATTCACCCTCGCTAAGGAGGCACCCGCCGGTGAGTTCAACAGGAAAGGGTGGAATTGTGTTTGCAGTGTCTAATTGTTCCTGTCTGAACCGCCGCATTTGAAGGTGAGAAGGCACTGAATTCGTCGAAAAAGGTAGAAAATTATTGAATTTTGGTATTACAGTTATTGAACTGACACCTGCAAACAGTGCAATATGATGTCTTCAAGCTGCGGCAGGACAAGGGGCGCATTCTTTGAAAGTATTCAGCATAAGTGAAATGACTTAGGTCTCATGCAAGATAAGTGACAGTCCATCCAGGGTATAATTATGAGGCAGAACTGTATCAAAATTGTCAGCAGCACAATAACGAGAAAATGTTTACCTGATGTTTTTCAACCAATTAGGGTGAAAGGAACTATTGGTGTATTGTAACCTTTATTCATGCTGATTCAAAACGTGGGTTTTTCCTTTGGGACTAAATATGAGAAACACCATGCTGACATGGCTGCCAAGAAAACGGAGTATTTGAACCTAAATGGCAACAGTTCTTTCTCGCTTGTCACTTCATAATCTTGCAATGGGAGCCTCGCACATAATTTTTAAATGAACATAATGATGTCAATTTCATTTATTATACCAGCATTGAAAAAGGCAGTTTTCCGAAACGCGTTTGCTGTGAATAAAAGGAATTTCTTACCCTGTGAGTGTTCCGTGCTGCTTCTTGAAGACCGTTAATGTGTGTGTATATATATATATATATATATATATATATATTATCTACTGGCGGTCGCCAGTAGATAGTTATAGTTAGGACCTATTTTCCATAGGAAATCCGCGACATTCTATTTGAAATAACTCTTGCGTCTGTTGACGAATCTTCGCGAAATTTTCAAACTTTATGGCCCGCTCCGGTCCGCTCCTACCCTGAAAGTCTCAGGGTGATTCGTCAAGCGGGGGCCGAGGAAAAAGGGGGTCCCAAAACGTGTTTTCCCCATTCATTTTCCCATAGGAAACTTTAGACACGGCTACAGCCCGAACTGCTGAACGGAATTACACCAAATTTGGCAAAGAGGTAGTTCTTGGTTCAAAAAGAACCCTTTTGTTAAATGGTGTAAATCCGTTCAGTAGTTGCTGAGAAAATCAAAAGTAAAAACACATATATATCTGGGCGGAGCCTAACCACACATGTCATCGTGAGATCTGATTGGCTATCAGCACTTCATCCTGGAATTGCTGGCAGCCATCTTGGGACCAATATAAATGATAGTACCCCATTGAAATGCATTGTAGTGAATCGAAGATTTTGAGGGTTACCAAAAGGAGAACTATAAATGGTGATAACAGACTTTAGTTACATTAGAATTCATTTGTTGATGGTACCATACTAATTTCAGGAATTGTGGTGTGTTCTAAGGTGATTTTACCCTGTGAAAAACCTTCTGCTGGGATATCATGAATCATGTTTGAGAGAAAACAATTTTCACATGCTTGTCCCATACAGTTTTGGAAGGTGCTCCAGAAGCTAAAATGAGAGCATATTTTCTGTAAATTCACATTATCTTTCTCAGTCATGTGAGAATGAAGTCTGACATTCTCAGTAAAACATGTACATCCAACAAGGGCAGAGACTGTCAGTTGATTCCTTTGTGTTCTACTGCAGCTTCCCAGAGTGTTCTAAAGAACAACTAGAGTGCTAACAGCCTTACTTATGACAAAAGTATGGCACACCTGAAGCCATCTTGATTGGAATAAACTGGTAACACTTAAAACATTTAATTTAAAAAGGAACAAAATGATGGGGTTCATCTTGTCATAGAAATTATGGTTAGTGCTCTGGAAAGAAAAATTAGGACATGTTTCAAGTGTGATCTCAAATATCTTCCTGTTATATTTCAACAGGAGCAGCCTGTCAGTTGATGCCTTTGTGTTCTACTGCAGCTTCCCAGAGTGTTCTAAAGAACAACTAGAGCGCTAACAGTCTTACTTATGACAAAAGTATGGCACACCTGAAGCCATCTTGATTGGAATAAACTGGTAACACTTAAAACATTTAATTTAAAAAGGAACAAAATGATGGGGTTCATTTTGTCATAGAAATTATGGTTAGTGCTGTAGAAAGAAAAATTAGGACATGTTTCAAGTGTGATCTCAAATATCTTCCTGTTATATTTCAACAGGAGCAGCCTGTCAGTTGATGCCTTTGTGTTCTACTGCAGCTTCCCAGAGTGTTCTAAAGAACAACTAGAGCGCTAACAGTCTTACTTATGACAAAAGTATGGCACACCTGAAGCCATCTTGATTGGAATAAACTGGTAACACTTAAAACATTTAATTTAAAAAGGAACAAAATGAGGGGTTCATTTTGCCATAGAAATTATGGTTAGTGCTGTAGAAAGAAAAATTAGGACATGTTTTAAGTGAGATCTCAAATATCTTCCTGTTATATTTCAACAGGAGCAGCCTGTCAGTTGATGCCTTTGTGTTCTACTGCAGCTTCCCAGAGTGTTCTAAAAACAACTAGAGTGCTAACAGCCTTACTTATGACAAAAGTATGGCACACCTGAAGCCATCTTGATTGGACTGAAACTGGTAACACTTAAAACATTTAATTTAAAAAGGAACAAAATGAGGGGTTCATTTTGCCATAGAAATTATGGTTAGTGCTGCAAAAAGAAAATTTAGTGCATGTTTTAAGTGAGATCTCAAATCCTCTTCGATTTCATTAGAAAATTCTGACATGCAGACTGAAACAATCACTTTCAATACCAGCAGTAGAATTCCAGTTAACTCCTTGGTGAGCAGTAGCTTTACTACAGTGATCTAATGAACAACTAGAGTAATAACATTCTGAATTTATGGCAAATGTGTGACACATCTGAATGCCTTCTTGATGGAATCTAAGTAAAAAACTGAAAGCATTTCCTACTGAGGACACTGCAGTAAATGAGGAAATTAGGAAACTTCATAACAAAGAAGTCTTCCAAGATGGCCACCAGTGAAAAAGAGCCCAAATGTAGCACAAATATTACCCAGATGTAG
Source organism: Calotriton arnoldi (assembly GCA_963921515.1). NCBI lineage: Eukaryota > Metazoa > Chordata > Amphibia > Caudata > Salamandridae > Calotriton > Calotriton arnoldi. The sequence goes on from CAWUFW010018325.1 coordinate 110,532, forward strand.
CCCACATATAGCCCAATGACAAAAGTGTGCAAAACACTTTTTATTTTTAGTTTTTGCAGTTTTATGTAGTGCAGACTGGTCAGGTATTGGAGCGTTGCATCTTAAAACATGACCCCCTACACTACAAAAACACCACTGCACTACCCTAAACCCTAAAACACTACCCCTGCACGATCCTCTACACTACACAAGCACCACTGCACTATCCTAAACCCTAAAACACTACCCCCAGCATGACCCCCTACACTACACAAACACCACTGCACTACCCTAAACCCTAAAACACTACCCCAACACCACTGCACTAACCTAAATCCTAAAACACTACCCCCAGCACGACCCCTACACCACCCAAACACCACTGCACTACCCTAAAACATGACCCCCTACACTACACAAACACCACTGCACTACCCTAAACCCTAAAACACTACCCCCAGCTCGACCCCTACACTACACAAGTACCACTGCACTACCCTAAATCCTAAAACACTACCCCCAGCACGACCCCCTACACTACACAAACACCACTGCACTACCTTAAACCCTAAAACACTACCCCAGCACGACCCCTACACTACCCAAACACCACTGCACTACCCTAAAACATGACCCCCTACACTACACAAACACCACTGCACTACCCTAAACCCTAAAACACTACCCCCAGCACGACCCCTACACTACACAAGCACCACTGCACTACCCTAAACCCTAAAACACTACCCCCAGCACGACCCCTACACTGCTCGAACACCACTGCACTGCCCTAAACCCTGAAACACCAGCACCTGCACGACCCCTACACTGCCCGAACACCACTGCACTGCCCTAAACCCTGAAACACATACCCTAGCACGACCCCCTACACTGCCCGAACACCACTGCACTGCCCTAAACCCTGAAACACCACCCCTTCATGACCCCCTACACTGCCCGAACACCACTGCACTGCCCTAAACCCTGAAACACCACCCCCAGCATGACCCCTACACTGCCCAAACACCACTGCACTGCCCTAAACCCTGAAACACTACCCCCAGCAAGACCTCCTACACTGCCTGAACACCACTGCACTGCCCTAAACCCTGAAACATCACCCCCAGCAAGACCCCCTACACTGCCCGAACACCACTGCACTGCCCTAAACCCTGAAACACCACCCCCTGCACGACCTCCTACACTGCCGGAACACCACTGCACTGCCCTAAACCCTGAAACACCACCCCCTGCACGACCCCCTACACTGCCCGAACACCACTGCACTAAAACCTGAAACACCACCCCCAGCACGACCCCCTACACTGCCCGAACACCACTGCACTGCCCTAAACCCTGAAACACCACCACTGCACGATCCCCTACACTGCCCGAACACTACTGCACTGCCCTAAACCCTGAAACACCACCCCCAGCACGACCCCCTACACTGCACGAACACCACTGCACTGCCCTAAACCCCGAAACACTACCCCCAGCAAGACCCCCTACACTGCCCGAACACCACTGCCCTAAACCCTGAAACACCACCCCCAGCAAGACCACGTACACTGCCCGTACACCACTGCACTGCCCTAAACCCTGAAACAACACCCCCAGCATGACCCCCTACACTGCCCGAACACCACTGCACTGCCCTAAACCCTGAAACACCACCCCCAGCACGACCCCTACACTGCCCAAACACCACTGCACTGCCCTAAACCATGAAACACCAGCCCCAGCACGACCCCCTACACTGCCCGAACACCACTGCACTGCCCTAAACCCTGAAACAGCACCCCCAGCAGGACCCCCTACACTGCCCGAACACCACTGCACTGCCCTAAACCCTGAAACACCAGCCCCAGCACGACCGCCTACACTGCCCGAACACCACTGCACTGCCCTAAACCCTGAAACACCAGCCCCAGCACGACCGCCTACACTGCCCGAAAACCACTGCACTGCCCTAAACCCTGAAACACCAGCCCCAACACGACCCCTACACTGCCCGAACACCATTGCACTACCCTAAACCCTCAAACACCAGCCCCAGCACGACCCCTACACTGCCCGAACACCACTGCACTGCCCTAAACCCTGAAACACCAGCCCCAGCAAGACCCCCTACACTGCCCGAACACCACTGCACTGCCCTAAACCCTGAAACACCACCCCCAGCAAGACCCCTACACTGCCCGAACACCACTGCACTAAAACCTGAAACACCACCCCCAGCAAGACCACCTACACTGGCCGAACACCACTGCACTGCCCTAAACCCTGAAACACCACCCCCTGCACGACCCCTACACTGCCCAAACACCACTGCACTGCCCTAAACCCTGAAACACCACCCCTGCACGACCCCCTACACTGCCCGAACACCACTGCACTGCCCTAAACCCTGAAACACCACCCCTCAGCACGACACCCTACACTGCCCGAACACCACTGCACTGCCCTAAACCCTGAAACACCACCCCCAGCACGACCCCTACACTGCCCGAACACCACTGCACTGCCCTAAACCCTGAAACACCACCCCTGCACGACCTCCTACACTGCCGGAACACCACTGCACTGCCCTAAACCTTGAAAGACCACCCCCAGCACGACCCCCTACACTGCCCGAACACCACTGCACTGCCCTAAACCCTGAAACATCAACCCCAGCAAGACCCCTACACTGCCTGAACACCACTGCCCTAAACCCTGAAACACCACCCCCTACACTGCACGAACACCACTGCACTGCCCTAAACCCTGAAACACCACCTCCAGCAAAACCCCTACACTGCCTGAACACCATTGCTCTGCCCTAAATCCTGAAACACTAGCCCCAGCACGACCCCTACACTGCCCAAACACCACTGCACTGCCCTAAACCCTGAAACACCACCCCCAGCACGACCCCCTACATTGCCCGAACACCACTGCACTGCCCTAAACCCTGAAACACCAGCCCCAGCAAGACCCCCTACACTGCCCGAACACCACTACACTGCCCTAGACTCTGAAACACCTGCCCCAGCAAGACCCCCTACACTGCCCGAACACCACTGCACTGCCCTAAAGCCTGAAACACCAGCCCCAGCATGACCCCCTACACTGCCCGAACACCACTGCACTGCCCTAAACCCTGAAACACCAGCCCCAGCACGACCACCTACACTGCCCGAACACCACTGCACTGCCCTAAACCCTGAAACACCAGCCCCAGCACAACCCCCTACACTGCCCGAACACCACTGCACTGCCCTAAACCCTGAAACACCAGCCCCAGGACGACCCCTACACTGCCCGAACACCACTGTACTACCCTGAAACACCAGCCCCAGCACGACCCCTACACTGCCCGAACACCACTGCACTGCCCTAAACCCTGAAACACCACCCCTGCATGACCCCTACACTGCCCGAACACCCCTGCAGCACCCCCTACACTGCCCGAACACCACTGCACTGCCCTAAACCCTGAAACACCACCCCTGCACCGCCCCGTACACTGCCCGAACACCACTGCACTGCCCTAAACCCTGAAACACCACCCCCAGCACGACCCCCTTTACTGCTCGAACACCACTGCACTGCCCTAAACCCTAAAACACTACCCCCAGCACGACCCTCTTCACTACCTAAACACAACTGCACAATTTGTTACAGGCGTTGCAACGCAGGCCTGTGGTGCTTACTGGAAGTACCTAGTGGGCTAGTTGGGCCCCAGGGACCCTCAGGATTCAAGGTGACCTAATCCCCCAACTTAAAACGCACCACGGGGCGCGTTTGCACAGTGGTGAAGGGAGGGGCGGGGCCTCAGGTGACATGTGCGCAAACACGCCCTGTGGTGCGTTTTAAGTTGGGGAATTAATTCCTTTGAATCCTGAGGGACCCTGGGGGCCAACTAGCCCACCAGGTACCTTCAGTAAGCACAACAGAGTTGCGTTGCAGAGAGGTGAAAAAGGTGCGTGGCCTCGGAACGCCTCTCTGCAACTCAGCTCTGTGGTCCTAACTGTAGGTACCTGGGGGCTAGTTGGGCCCCAGGGACCCTCAGAATTCAAGGGGACTTAATCCCGCAACTTAAAATGCGCCACGGGGTGCGTTTGCACACATGTCACCTCAGGCCCCCCTCCCTTCACCACTGTGCAAACGCGCCCTGTAGCGCGTTTTAAGAGGTAGTTTTAATCCCCCTGCCCTATTATGTACTAGGGACTTGCAGAGGAGGTCATGCTAATCACAGGGGTACCCCAACGCATAGTGTTCCCTAGTGTATGTAGGTGTTTTCACTATATTCTAAGTGTCTTTTAGCATAGCACTGGCTCTGGTTAGTCAGAGTCAGTTACCACCAGTACCCGTCTGAAAAAGTTGTGGGCACAGGATGATTTTGCAACAAGGCCTCTTTCTGCTCCTCTGTTGGTTCTTTCTGCACATCTTTTGCTTCTTTCTGTGCGTTTTTCTTCTTTCTTCACATGTCCTACCTCTGTAGGCATAGTTAGAAACTAGCATTTAAAAACCTTTGAAATTCACTTAAAAAATCATAGGTTTCAGGCACGTTATAGTTAGAAATTAGCATTTAAAAACCTTTGAAATTCACTGAAAAAACCATAGGTTTCAGACACGTTATAGTTAGAAATTAGCATTTAAAAACCTTTGAAATTCACTGAAAAAACCATAGGTTTTAGGGACAGTTATAGTTAGTTGGACATTTCACTCGTACAAAACCATAGAAATTCCCCGTTATAGTTAGTTCAGCTAACTATAACTCGCGCCCGCAATGCACTGCTGATGACGTCACATATTACATCACTCATGACATGGTCAGTGACATCACTGATGACATCACTGATGACAGCTCAAATGACATCACTGATGACATCATCCATGTGATAATTTCATGCATCTTCTCACACCCTAATATAACTTTTGATACACCCACTCTAAATTACAGACTGCCATTCTCAAAACCATAGACACTCCAACACCAAAAACTACATACCCACTCACTGATTCTTAGGTCTACACACACATCCACTCACTCACCCGTACAGTCACTCATACTTAGTCACTCAGTACAGGACTATCATATGCACTCATACACCTATATAAACACTCACACACCGCCACTCATCCATAGAGGTACTCACACACCTAGTCAGTCATGCAAAAACTTAATCACACACCCATTTACTCACCTATACAGTTATACACACACCAGCTCACTTACTCATACAAATACTAGCACATTCTTACGCTCTTATACAATCACTGATACAAGTACACACTCATCCATACAGCCACTCTCACAATCACACACTCTCACTTATAGCCATTTATATACTCAACACACATATATACTGCCTTTCACATATGTAGTTACTCACACATGTACCACTGAGATATACATTCAATCACTAACACACTCCATACACACACTCACCCACCCATACAGTCCATCACAGATGCACTCTTGAAACCATGCACCCAGTGAATCACCAACTCACACATCTATGCACAGAGTCACACACACCCCACCCACACAAACACTCAGGCACCCATACAGATACTCAGACAATCAATCAATAACCCATGTAGACACTCATGTAGCTATTCAGAAAGCCATGCAGCCGCTTACAAACCAACAGACAGACGGATACAGACATTCACACAGTTTAGTCACTAACCCATGCATTCAGTAAGATACATTTAATCACTCACTTGTAGAGTCAGTCACTCACGTACTAAATCATCCATTCAGACACTTATACACCCACTCATTCTTCAATACGCCTTTCCCTATATATATTAAACATATTTAAACTTTACAGAAACACACAGTCACTGGATGATGTCATCAGTGATGTCATCAGTGATGTCATTTGAGATGTCATCAGTGATGTCATCAGTGATGTCACTGACCGTGTCATGAGTGATGTAATATGTGACGTCATCAGCAGTGCATTGCGGGGGCGCGAGTTATAGTTAACGGGGGAATTTCTATGGTTCTGTACGAGTGAAATGTCCAACTAACTATAACTGTCCCTAAAACCTATGGTTTTTTCAGTGAATTTCAAAGGTTTTTTAAATGTTAATTTCTAACTATAACGTGTCTGAAACCTATGGTTTTTTCAGTGAATATATATATATATATATATATATTCACTGAAAAAACCATAGGTTTTAGGCAAAGTTATAGTTAGTTGGACATTTCACACGTACAAAACCAGAGAAATTCCCCTGTTATAGTTAGTTCAGCTAACTATAACTCGTGCCCCGCAATGCACTGCTGATGACGTCACATATTACATCACTCATGACATGGTCAGTGACATCACTGATGACATCACTGATGACATCTCAAATGACATCACTGATGACATCATCCAGTGACTGTGTGTTTCTGTAAAGTTTAAATATTTTTAAAATATATAGGAAAAGACGTATTGAAGAATGAGTGGGTGTGTAAGTGTCTGTATGGATGATTTAGTAGGTGCGTGACTGACTCTATAAGTGAGTGATTTAACGTATCTTACTGAATGCATGGGTTAGTGACTAAACTGGGTGTATGTCTGTATCCGTCTGTCTGTTGCTGTGTAAGTGGCTGCATGTGTTTGTGAATAGCTAAATGATTTTCTATATGAGTTATTGAATGCTTGTCTGAGTATCTGTATGGGTGCCTGAGTGTTTGTGTGGGAGGGTGTGTGCAACTCTGTGCATAGATGTGTGAGTGGGTGATTCACTGGGTGGATGGTTTCAAGAGTGCATCTGTGATAGACTGTATGGGTGGGTAAGTGTGTGTAAGAGTGTGTTAGTGAGTGAATGTATGTCCCAGTGGTACATGTGTGAGTAACTACATATGTGAAAGGCAGTATATATGTGTGTTGGAGTATATAAATAGCTATAAGCAAGAGTGAGTGATTGTGATAGTGGCTGTATGGATGATTGTGTGCTTGTATCAGTGATTGTATAAGAGCGTAACAATGTGCTACTATTTGTATGAGTAAGTGAGCTGGTGTGTGTATAACTGTATAGGTGAGTAAATGGCAGTGTGTTTAATTATTTGCATGACTGACTAGGTGTCTGAGTATCTCTATGGATGAGTGGCGTTGTTTGAGTGTCTATATAGGAGTAAGAGTGCATATGATAGTCCTGTACTGAGTGACCGTAAGTATGAGTGACTGTACGGGTGAGTGAGTGGATGTGTGTGTGTAGACCTAAGAATCAGTGAGTGGGTATGTAGTTATTGGTGTTGGAGTGTCTATGGTTTTGCGAATGGCAGTCTGTAATTTAGAGTGGGTGTATCAAAGATTATATTAGGGTGTGAGGAGGTGCATCAGATTATCACGTGGATGATGTCATCAGTGATGTCATTTGAGATGTCATCGGTGATGTCATCAGTGATGTCACTGACCATGTCATGAGTGATGTAATATGTGACGTAATCAGCAGTGCATTGCGGGCGCGAGTTATAGTTAGCTGAACTAACTATAACGGGGGAATTTCACGGGTTTTGTACGAGTGCAATGTCCAACTAACTATAACTGTCCCTAAAACCTATGGTTTTTTCAGTGAATTTCAAAGGTTTTTTAAATGCTAATTTGTAACTATAACGTGTCTGAAACCTATGGTTTTTTCAGTGAATTTCAAAGGTTTTTTAAATGCTAATTTGTAACTATAACGTGTCTGAAACCTATGGTTTTTTCAGTGAATTTCAAAGGTTTTTTAAATGCTAATTTCTAACTATAACGTGCCTGAAACCTACGGTTTTTTCAGTGAATTTCAAAGGTTTTGTAAATGACAATTTTTAAATGTATTAATTGTTATATTAATTTTTTTCATACTGATTTACTACATTTTTAGAAACAATTTTTTTTACATATTTTATTTGTCAAATTACATTGTAATTACATTATACATTACATTACAAAAAATACTTTCTCAGAATGAATTACTTTAGTTTAAATACTTTGCAGATAGGCAATAGACTTTTAAGTACAGTAGTTACAGTTGTTGCAATGGGCAACACATTTTCAAACACAATGCAACATTCAGCTCAATGTGACTTTCTAGTTAAATGCAATTAGTTACTTTATGGATTACTTTTGTAACCACAGGACTGGATCCTAGATTCAGTCCTGGTACATCTCCTGTAAACAGTTGAGTAAAAGCGTTTTGGTTACAGTCGTGATTTTTAAGGAATATTATTGTATTTTAAAAGTTGACACTTTGAAACTTTTTCTCATAGAATCACCAATGTTATCCTATGGAAGGAAATTCACTTAGCAGGTAAAAACTGTTATCGTTACTTTTTCTTACTCAGTGTTGGATCCTGGATCCAGCACTGGTGCATCTCCTGTAAACAGTTGAAAGAATGCGTTTAAGTCATACAGGCGATTTTTAAGGAATATTTGTAGTTTGTGAAAATCAACACTTTGAAACTTTTTGCTGAAAACCAGTCAATGTTAGCCTATGAAGGAAATTCAAGTTACCGGTAAGTACGGTTAAAATTACTTTTGAGGATCAGTACTGGGCTGAAACATGCAGCACTGAGGTCTCTCCTGATAACAGGTGAGTAAATCGGAATTCGTATTTCGGCTGATTTTAGAGGAATATTTTAAAGTTCCAAAACTCCACACTTAGAAGAATTTCCAAGTGAAACCAGTCAATGTTAGCCTATGGAAGGAAATTCAAGTTACTGGTAAGTACGGTTAAAATTACTTTTCAGGACCAGTACTGGGCTGAAAGATGCAGCACTGAGGTCTCTCCTGATAACAGGTGAGTAAATCAGAATTCGGATTTCGGCTGATTTTAGAGGAATATTTGTATGTTCCAAAACTCCACACTTAGAAGAATTTCCAAGTGAAACCAGTCAATGTTAGCCTATGAAGGAAATTCAAGTTACCGGTAAGTACGGTTAAAATTACTTTTCAGGATCAGTACTGGGCTGAAAGATGCAGCACTGAGGTCTCTCCTGATAACAGGTGAATAAATCGGAATTCGTATTTCGGCTGATTTTAGAGGAATATTTTAAAGTTCCAAAACTCCACACAGAAGAATTTCCAAGTGAAACCAGTCAATGTTAGCCTATGAAAGAAATTCAAGTTACCGGTAAGTACGGTTAAAATTACTTTTCAGGATCAGTACTGGGCTGAAAGATGCAGCACTGAGGTCTCTCCTGACAACAGGTGAGTAAATCGGAATTCGTATTTCGGCTGATTTTAGAGGAATATTTTAAAGTTCCAAAACTCCACACTTAGAAGAATTTCCAAGTGAAACCAGTCAATGTTAGCCTATGAAGGAAATTCAAGTTACCGGTAAGTACGGTTAAAATTACTTTTCAGGATCAGTACTGGGCTGAAAGATGCAGCACTGAGGTCTCTCCTGATAACAGGTGAGTAAATCGGAATTCGTATTTCGGCTGATTTTAGAGGAATATTTTAAAGTTCCAAAACTCCACACTTAGAAGAATTTCCAAGTGAAACCAGTCAATGTTAGCCTATGAAGGAAATTCAAATTACCGGTAAGTACGGTTAAAATTACTTTTGAGGATCAGTACTGGGCTGAAAGATGCAGCACTGAGGTCTCTCCTGATAACAGGTGAGTAAATCGGAATTCGTATTTCGGCTGATTTTAGAGGAATATTTTAAAGTTCCAAAACTCCACACTTAGAAGAATTTCCAAGTGAAACCAGTCAATGTTAGCCTATGAAGGAAATTCAAGTTACCGGTAAGTACGGTTAAAATTACTTTTCAGGACCAGTACTGGGCTGAAAGATACAGCACTGAGGTCTCTCCTTATAACAGGTGAGTAAATCGGAATTCCTATTTCGGCTGATTTTAGAGGAATATTTGCACAATGGTGAAGGGAGGGGCGGGGCCTGAGGTGACATCTTTGCAAACGCGCCTCGTGGCGCGCTTTTAAGTTGGGGGATTAAGTTCCCTTGAATCCTGAGGGTCCCTAGGGGCCAACTAGACCACCAGGAACCTCCAATATGCGCCAGAGGCTGCGTTGCAGAGACGTGTAGAGAGGCCACACCCCTTTTACACCTCTCTGCAACGCAGCTCTGTGGCGCTTTCTGGATGTACCTGTTGGGCTAGTTGGCCCCCAGGGACCCTCAGGATTGAAGGGGATTTAATTCCCCATCTTAAAACGCGCCACGGGGCCTGTTTGCACACATGTCACCTGAAGCCCCGCCCCTCCCTTCACCACTGTGCAAACGCGCCCGTAACGGACCCCCATATTAAAATGTTTAGTGCCCCGGGAGGTGGTGGTCTCGGGCGTGTGGGGGCTGGAGCCCCCCACACAGGTTTAATAATTTTTTTAAAAAGCCCCGGGAGGTGGTGGTCTCGGGGCTGCGGGAGGGCTCAGAGCCCTCCCGCACCATTTTTTAAAAGCCCCGGGGGTGGCGGTCCTCGGGCTTGGGGGCCCTTGAGGCCCCCACACATTAAATTATCCCCCACCATGCCCCCGGGACTTGGGCCACCCGGGGCCAATTAACATCGAAGCGCGGAGACCGCTCTTCGATTTTTTTTTCCGCAGGATTCGCGCACCCTGAGCGCATCCTGCCGATTTAAAAAAAAAAATTTTTTTTGCCCAGGGGGTCCTTGTGGGACCCCTGAGCAAACCTAGGGGTCAGGGTGTTTCTACTTCTCCCTTTGTGCGCTTTGCGCACTTGTTTCTGTCCCTCGGTTCTACCGAGGGATAAAATGGCTGCCAACATTTCCTGAATCGGAATGTTGACAGCCAGCTGACAGCCAATTAACATGCAGCTCGTGATCGGGACGGTGCGCGCAGGGTGCGCTCAGGGTGCGCGATCCTCCGTGCCCATAGATATATATGTACTTTTACTTTTTGATTTTCTCAGCAACTACTGAACGGATTTACACCATTTAACAAAAAGGGTTCTTTCTGAACCAAGAACTACTTCTTGCCAAATTTGGTGTAATTCGTTCAGCAGTTCGGGCTGAAGCCGTGTCTAAAGTTTCCTATGGGAAAATGCATGGGAAAACGCGCTTTGGGACTCCCTTCTTCTCGGCCTCGCTGACGTATCACTCGAGACTTCAGGGTAGGAGCGGACCGAGCGCCCCACGAAGTTTGAAATTTCGCGAAGATACGTCAACCGGCAAGAGAGTTATTTCAAATAAAAATGTCGTGGATTTCCTATGGATAATAGGTTGTAACTATAACTATCTACTGGCGACCGCCAGTAGATAATATATATATATATATATATATATATATATATATATATGTATTATCTACTGGCGGTCACCAGTAGATAGTTATAGTTAGGACCTATTTTCCATAGGAAATCCGCAACATTCTATTTGAAATAACTTTGGCGCCGGTTGACGAATCTTCGCGAAGTTTTTAAACTTTGTGGCCCGCTCCGGTCCGCTCCTACCCTGAAAGTCTCGGGTGATTCATCAAGTGGGGGCCAAGAAAAAGGGGGTCCCAAAACGTGTTTTCCCCATGCAATTTTCCATAGGAACCTTTCATCGCAGCTACAGCCCGAACTGCTGAACGGAATTACACCAAATTTGGCAAAAAGGTAGCCCTTGGTTCAGAGTCGTGCCTTTTGCTTAAATGGTGTAAATCCGTTCAGTAGTTCCTGAGAAAATCAAAAGTAAAGTCACATATATATCTATGGCCGCGTAGGGTCCGCGTACCCTCCCGATCACGAGCTGTATGCTAATTGGCTGTCAACACTCCAAATCAGGAAGTGTTGGCAGCCATCTTGTTTCTCTGTACAACCGAGGCACAAGAAAGCATTAAAACAACTGCGCAAATTTTTTAAATCAGCAAAAACGCGCTGGGTGCACGGATCCAGCCGATTAAAAAAATAAAATCGAAGCGCGGTCTCCCGCGCTTCGATGCTATTGTGCCCCCGGGTGGGCCAAGTCCCGGGGGCATGCGGTATTGCTTTTTATTTTATGTGGGGGCCTCTAAGGCCTCCCAAGCCCCGGGGACCGCCACCCCCGGGGCTTTAAAATGGTGCGGGAGGGCTCTCCGCTCTCCCGCAGCCCCGGGACCGCCACCCCCAGGGCTTTTTTTTAATTAACAATGACCTGTGTGGGGGCTCCTGCCCCCACATGCCCCGGGGACCGCCACCTCCCGGGGCACTTTGAAAGAAATGTGGGGGTCCGTTTCGGACCCCGAAGCCCCGGGGACCACCACCTCCCCGGGGCTTTACTAATGAAGGGAGGGGGCCGCGCGGCCCGCCTCCTGGAGCCCTCCATGGCCCTGGGGACCGCCACCCCCCAGGGCTGGCTCCTGCAGTGTCCCGGGGTGCCTACCCCCCGGGACACTGCTGTTTGCAATCACAGGACTGGAGCCTCACGGCTCCCGTCCTGTGATTGCAAACTAGCTTAGCTTCATTGAAGCGAGAGCAGGGAACGTGCTCTCGCTTCAATGAAGCAATCAGATTGCTTTTCCATAAGGGAGCTGCATGTCAGCAGCTCCCCATGTGGAAAGCAATGCCGGCTCCCGCAGGACGCGGGGAGCCGGCGGGACCGGCAGGGATTGGGGACCCCCACGGTCCCCAACGAGTGGCCAGGCCCTGGGGGATGGGGTCCCCGGGCTATTAGTGGCCTGGTAGGGGGGCCACGCAGCCCCCCTCCCCAAAAATAAAAACATTTAAAAAAAAAAAAAAACATAAAGGCCGGCCCCGGGGGCCTTAAATGGCCTGAGGAGGGGGGCCACGCAGCCCCCCTCCAAATATATAAATACAAAAAAAAAGAGGGCATGCCCCGGGGGATGGGGTTCCCGGGGCCAATAGAGGCCCAGGAAAGGGGGGCTACGCGACCCCCTTCCCGTTTTGTTTATTTAAAAAAAAAAGAAAATCCTCAGGCCCCGGGGGATGGGGTCCTCAGGGCCAAAAGTGGCCGAGGGAAGGGGGCCACGCAGCCCCCCTACCATACAAAAAAACAAAAAAAAAGACCGGCATCGTGCCGGAGGCCCCGCCCCCTCCCTGCAGCAGTCTGCAAACACGCCCTGGCGCGTTTTAAGAAGGGGAAGTAATTCCCTAGAATACTGGGGGTCCCTGGGAGCAAACTAGCCCACCAGGAACCTCCAGTATGCGCCAGGAGCTGCGTTGCAGAGAGGTGTACAGAGGCCACGCCCCTTTTACACCTCTCTGCAACGCAGCTCTGTGGCGCTTTTGGAGGTACATGGTGGGCTAGTTGGACTCCAGGGACCCTCAGGATTCAAGGGGACTTAATCCCCCAACTTAAAACGCGCCACGGGGCGCGTTTGCACAGTGGTGAAGGGAGGGGGCGGGGCTTGAGGTGACATGTGTGCAAACAGGCCCGTGGCGTGTTTTAAGTTGGGAGATTAAGTCCCCTTTTAATCCTGAGGGTCCCTGGAGTCCAACTAGCCCACCAGGTACCTTCAGTAAGCACAACAGAGTTGCATTGCAGAGAGGTGAAAAAAGGTGCGTGGCCTTGGAACACCTCTCTGCAACTCAGCTCTGTGGTCCTAACTGTAGGTACCTGGGGGGCTAGTTGGGCCCCAGGGACACTCAGGATTCAAGGGGACTTAATCCCGCAACTTAAAACGTGCCACAGGGCGCGTTTGCACACATGTCACCTCAGGCACCCCCTCCCTTCACCACTGTGCAAACGCACCCTGTAGCGCATTTTAAGAGGTAGTTTTAATCCCCCTGCCCTATTATGTACTAGGGACTTATAGAGGAGGTCATGCTAATCACAGGGGTACCCCAACGCATAGTGTTCCCTAGTGTATGTAGGTGTTTTAACTGTATTCTAAGTGTGTTTTAGCATAGCACTGGCTCTGGTTAGTCAGAGTAGGTTACCACCAGTACACGTTGGAAAAAGTTGTGGGCACAGGATGATTTTGGAACAAGGCCTCTTTCTGCTCCTCTGTTGGTTCTTTCTGCACATCTTTTGCTTCTTCCTGCACTTTTCTTCGTCTTTGTGGACTTCTGTTGCTTCTTTCTGCATTTCTTTTGCTTCTTTCTGTGCGTTTTTTCTTCTTTCTTCACATGTCCTACCTCTGTAGGCATAGTTACAAACTAGCATTTAAAAACCTTTGAAATTCACTTAAAAACCATAGGTTTCAGGCACGTTATAGTTAGAAATTAGCATTTAAAAAACCTTTGAAATTCACTGAAAAAACCATAGGTTTCAGACACGTTATAGTTAGAAATTAGCATTTAAAAAACCTTTGAAATTCACTGAAAAAACCATAGGTTTCAGACACGTTATAGTTAGAAATTAGCATTTAAAAAACTTTGAAATTCACTAAAAAACCATAGGTTTCAGACACGTTATAGTTAGTAATTAGCATTTAAAAAACCTTTGAAATTCACTGAAAAAACCATAGGTTTTAGGGACAGTTATAGTTAGTTGTACATTTCACTCGTACAAAACCCGCGAAATTCCCCCGTTATAATTAGTTCAGCTAACTATAACTCGCGCCCCCGCAATGCACTGCTGATGACGTCACATATTACATCACTCATGACATGGTCAGTGACATCACTGATGACATCACTGATGACATCTCAATTGACATCACTGATGACATCATCCATGTGATAATTTGATGCATCTTCTCATACCCTAATATAACTTTTGATACACCCACTGTAAATTACAGACTGCCATTGTCAAAAACCATAGACACTCCAACACCAATAACAACATACACACTCACTGATTCTTAGGTCTACACACACATCCACTCACTCACCTCTACAGTCACTCATACTTACGGTCACTCAGTACAGGACTTTCATATGCACTTATACACCTACATAGACACTCACACACCGCCACTCATCCATAGAGGTACTCACACACCTAGTCAGTCATGCAAATAATTAATCACACTGCCATTTACTCACCTATACAGTTATACACACACCAGCTCACTTACTCATACAAATACTAGCACATTCTTACGCTCTTATACAATCAGTGATACAAGTACACACTCATCCATACAGCCACTCTCACAATCACACACTCTCACGTATAGCCATTTATATACTCCAACACACATATATACTGCCTTTGACATATTAGTTACTCATACATGTACCACTAAGATATACATTCACTCACTAACACACCCATACACACACTCACCCACCCATACAGTCCATCACAGATGCACTCTTGAAACCATGCACCCAGTGAATCACCCATTCACACATCTATGCGCAGTCACACACACCCCACCCACACAAACACTCAGGCACCCATACAGATACTCAGACAACCAATCAATAACCCATGTAGACACTCATGTAGCTATTCGCAAACCTCATGCAGCCGCTTACACACCAACAGACAGACGGATACAGACATTCCCACTGTTTAGTCACTAACCCATGCATTCAGTAAGATACGTTTAATCACTCACTTATAGAGTGAGTCACGCACCTACTAAATCATCCATCCAGACACTTATACACCCACTCATTCTTCAATACACCTTGGCATATATATTAAACATATTTAAACTTTCTAGAAACACACAGTCACTGGATGATGTCATCAGTGATGTCATTTGAGATATATTCAGTGATGTCACTGACCATGTCATGAGTGATGTAATATGTGACGTCATCAGCAGTGCATTGCAGGGCGCGAGTTATAGTTAGCTGAACTAACTATAACGGGGAATTTCACGGGTTTTGTACGAGTGAAATGTCCAACTAACTATAACTGTCCCTAAAACCTATGGTTTTTTCAGTGAATATATATATATATATATATATATATATATATATATATATATACACACACTGTTGGTTGCCAGTAGGTAGTTATGGTTAGGATTGAGTTTCCATAGGAAAAGCGTTTTTGGATGGTGATGTTTGACAAAATATTTTTAAAAAGTCTCAAGGTATGCCTAGTTCTGTATGGAAAGTTTTGGAGTGATCCGTCAAGTGGGGGCAAGAAAAAGGGGGGGGCAACAAATGTGTGTTTCCTATGCAATTTCCATTAGGGATTTTGAACATGACTAGTGACATACAGTCACTATAACACCCAGTCACATACCGAGACACCCAGTTCACCTCAGGAATGTGAGCAGTTTACCACTGCTAGATAGTGGTAAAGTATGTGTGCTTCTCCTCTAAACATGGTCTACTTGACTTAACCACAATTAGGATATTTAATTTCTTTGTAAGTCTCTAGTAGAGTGCACAATTCGTGCCCAGGGCCAGTAAATTAAATGCTAGTAGTGGCCCTCCAGCACTAACAGTTTTATGATTTTTTCGAATTTTATTTTTAGGAAGATAATGAAGGTATTAAAAGGGGCAATGGAAGGCAACTGGGAAGAAGCAACTGGCTTCAGTCTTTGAAAAACATGAAGGTTCAATGAGGAAAAAAATTAACAATGGTGATTCTTCACTATATCCAGGTATACAGCCATGGATGATATCTTTAGAGCCACGGGTATCTGGCATTTAATATAGGGAGTTACTATCTCGGATAACTTATCGGAGCCAGCTGGAACAGTTATGACAGTCAGTGACACTTATTCACCTAAGGCTACTGCAGATAATCATTGCTCTTCTGCTGCATCTGCCTTCGTCCACGTACAATGATGGATAGTTTTGATGTACTTCCACATGGAAAGTGGCTCATGGGAATACGTCTTACTAGTTTGTCTCAACAATTGCTTGCTGCAGACATTGCACTGGTCAAACTTGGCACTATCCTTTTTTCTATCCCAAAGGAATACTGAAATGTTTCCACACAATACTCTCCTTTTGTGGAGGTGGCGTGTCCTCCTGCCCATGCAGTAAAGGGTCAGATTGCCTTTGCTGGTCTGAAGACATACTTACATCTGAAGTACTTGTACTCAAAAGTGTATTTTTGAATAGCTACATAAGTTTTGTTATGTTTATTTGTTTATTTTTTGGTTTAAATTGTATAATGTTACCATCTCAGATAGCTTATTGCAGTAAGCTCATACTGTTTTATGTTGAACATTTCTACAGATGGTGACTGTGTTTCTCCTTCAGTTGCCTTCTTACACATGAAGTGATTGTATGTCCTTTCATGGATGGTTTTAATATGCTGTCACATGGAACTTGTGCCATAAGAATACTTTTTACCAGTTTGTCTTGATAATTAGCACAACTAAACTAGGTAAAAACAACGCTCAGTGTATGGTGTGCCACTTATGCATGTCGTGCTAATGAATATCATTTTTAAATTACCTTATCACTTTTGGTGTACTGTCATATAGTGCTAAGGTTTTTAACCACAGTTTTCATCAGGGTGTACATACAATAGGCACCCCAAAATAATATACAGTTTCCTTTGTTTATTAGTATATAATGATGTGTTTTTAGCCACCTCCCTTTACTTATTCTGTTTTACTCTTTTAGATTGTTCCTAAATGGAAAAAAAATCCGTAAGTGAGAATTAGGTCCTCTCCATACACATATTCTTTTGCTTTGGGTACTCTGCACTGACTGTTTGCAGTACCAATCAATAGCCCATGTAGACACTCATGTAGCTATTCGCAAACCTATGCAGCCGCTTACACACCAACAGACAGACGGATACAGACATTCACACAGTTTAGTCACTAACCCATGCATTCAGTAAGATACGTTTAATCACTCACTTATAGAGTCAGTCACGCACCTACTAAATCAACCATCCAGACACTTATACACCCACTCATTCTTCAATACACCTTGGCATATATATTAAACATATTTAAATTTTATAGAAACACACAGTCACTGGATGATGTCATCAGTGATGTCATTTGAGATATCATCAGTGATGTCACTGACCATGTCATGAGTGATGTAATATGTGACGTCATCAGCAGTGCATTGCAGGGGCGCGAGTTATAGTTAGCTGAATAACTATAACGGGGGAATTTCACGGGTTTTGTACGAGTGAAATGTCCAACTAACTATAACTGTCCCTAAAACCTATGGTTTTTTCAGTGAATATATATATATATATATATACACACACTGTTGGTTGCCAGTAGGTAGTTATGGTTAGGATTGAGTTTCCATAGGAAAAGCGTTTTTTGGATGGTGATGTTTGACAAAATATTTTTAAAAAAGTCTCAAGGTATGCCTAGTTCTGTATGGAAAGTTTTGGAGTGATCCGTCAAGTGGGGGCAAGAAAAAGGGGGGGGCAACAAATGTGTGTTTCCTATGCAATTTCTATTAGGGATTTTGAACATGACTAGTGACATACAGTCACTATAACACCCAGTCACATACCGAGACACCCAGTTCACCTCAGGAATGTGAGCAGTTTACCACTGCTAGATAGTGGTAAAGTATGTGTGCTTCTCCTCTAAACATGGTCTACTTGACTTAACCACAATTAGGATATTTAATTTCTTTGTAAGTCTCTAGTAGAGTGCACAATTCGTGCCCAGGGCCAGTAAATTAAATGCTAGTAGTGGCCCTCCAGCACTAACAGTTTTATGATTTTTTCGAATTATGGGGCATATTATCAAGAACGGCGTTAAAATTATCGCCGCTTTAGCGGCAGAAAACTGCCGCTAAAGCGGCGATAATGGGCTTGATAATATGCCCTGGAGAATTCCAATAGAAGCCCATGTTGACACCAGAACATGGGCTTCTATTGGACTTCTCAAGGGCATATTATCAAGCCCATTATCGCCACTTTAGCGGCAGTTTTCTGCCGCTAAAGCGGCGATAATTTTAACGCCTTTTCTTGATAATATGCCCCTTTATTTTTAGGAAGATAATGAAGGTATTAAAAGGGGCATGGAAGGCAACTGGGAAGAAGCAACTGGCTTCAGTCTTTGAAAAACATGAAGGTTCAATGAGGAAAAAAAATTAACAATGGTGATTTTTCACTATATCCAGGTATACAGCCATGGATGACATCTTTAGAGCCACGGGTATCTGGCATTTAATATAGGGAGTTACTATCTCGGATAACTTATCGGAGCCAGCTGGAACAGTTATGACAGTCAGTGACACTTATTCACCTAAGGCTACTGCAGATAATCATTGCTCTTCTGCTGCATCTGCCTTCCTCCACGTACAATGATGGATAGTTTTGATGTACTTCCACATGGAAAGTGGCTCATGGGAATACGTCTTACTAGTTTGTCTCAACAATTGCTTGCTGCAGGCATTGCACTGGTCAAACTTGGCACTATCCTTTTTCTATCCCAAAGGAATACTGAAATGTTTCCACACAATACTCTCCTTTTGTGGAGGTGGCGTGTCCTCCTGCCCATGCAGTAAAGGGTCAGATTGCCTTTGCTGGTCTGAAGACATACTTACATCTGAAGTACTTGTACTCAAAAGTGTATTTTTGAATAGCTACATAAGTTTTGTTATGTTTATTTGTTTATTTTTTGGTTTAAATTGTATAATGTTACCATCTCAGATAGCTTATTGCAGTAAGCTCATACTGTTTTATGTTGAACATTTCTACAGATGGTGACTGTGTTTCTCCTTCAGTTGCCTTCTTACACATGAAGTGATTGTATGTCCTTTCATGGATGGTTTTAACATGCTGTCACATGGAACTTGTGCCATAAGAATACTTTTTACCAGTTTGTCTTGATAATTAGCACAACTAAACTAGGTAAAAACAACGCTCAGTGTATGGTGTGCCACTTATGCATGTCGTGCTAATGAATATAATTTTTAAATTACCTTATCACTTTTGGTGTACTGTCATATAGTGCTAAGGGTTTTAACCACAGTTTTCATCAGGGTGTACATACAATAGGCACCCCAAAATAATATACAGTTTCCTTTGTTTATTAGTATATAATGATGTGTTTTTAGCCACCTCCCTTTACTTATTCTGTTTAACTCTTTTAGATTGTTCCTAAATGGAAAAAAAATCTGTAAGTGAGAATTAGGTCCTCTCCATACACATATTCTTTTGCTTTGGGTACTCTGCACTGACTGTTTGCAGTATAGGGACTCACAAATATAGCCCTGATGAATGCCATAGGTGAATAGGCTAAAAAAAGGCAGAAAAATGTTGGCATGAATATTTACTTGTATGTATACAGAGACGCATATCTGTCATTACACCTATATATGCCTCCTGTAGTTACGCCTTTAGTAATTTTTTAATATACCTGGGATGCCACCAGAATAAAGGACACTTTTGTGGTTTATCTTGAGGTATTTTTAACCAGTCAGCGGGATCACGGTATTATCCAGACAAGATATACCTAAGAACTCCCTCAGGTAAGCCCCAGCCTGAGGTTGAGTCCGCCCTGGTAGTATCATCTTACCAGGGTGGGACGAGGTGGCAAATGATGAAGCATGTCACATTACGTCAGTGTGCCATCCTTGTCCAATTCTTGGAATTGCACAATAAATTAGGAGTAAAGTAGGTAGCGATAGCTGGGATGTCAACACATCTCTTTCCCACGTCTCGCTAAAGTAGCACACTGAGTTAAGCACCAGGGTGTCCTGACACTTTTGTGTTTTTATTAGTTACTAAGGGCAGGCGTGACCCCACTAATGCCCTGTATCTCTCCACTCATGTGATAGACTAATACATGTACTCACACACCTATACGGTCATTCACATAGGTAGTCACACACCCACACATATACTCACACACCCAGTCAAAATTCCATAGTCAGTCAAACACACATTTACACATGCAAATATATACATACATAGACTCATCTGCTGATACAGTCATTCACACACCCACTCATTCACTCATACAGGCACTCACACACCAAACCACATGCCAACACAGCCAGTCATACCCCCACCTATTTATTTATTTTGATAGTTTTTTATAGCGCAAACATGACCATTGCGGGTATCAGAGCACTTTACAAATATACAGAGAGCGGAGCAATAATAACAATAATATCATATTCAAGGAAATACAGGATAAGGTAGTACCTGGAAAGGAAGGGTATGCTTTACAATGTTCAGAGAGCAGAGGAGATAAAACAATAAAAACAAAACTATCATAGTAAAACAAAACTGCAGGATCATGCATTGTCAAGAAAAGGGAGGATAGTGTCAAGAATGAGAAATCGAAAACACAAAGAAGTCGGCATGCCGTAGTCATGAGGAAAATTGAGGAATCAGGATGGGTATCTAGGGAAGGATCTAGGGAAGACATTTGTTCATAAGGAGTACTTTGACTTCTTTCTTGAAGGATACAGTTGAGACATTCCTTCTGACTTCAGTGGCAGGTAGTTCCAAATTCTCGGAGCAATCCCTGAGAACCTCTGAGGTTTCAGAAGAAAGGTGTTCGAGCTTCTGGATGATCTGCGACCACCAGAAAGTTTTAGCTTCTGAGTAAGATATCCAGGGGTTTTGAAGTGGAGGGCTTTGTGAGTCATGCAGGCAATTATTTGCTGGATTCTTGCTTTGTAAGTGAGCCAGGTGAGGGATTTCAGATCAGGGGTGATGTGGTTGTTTCTTTTTGAGCTGGTGATGAGCCTAGCAGCAGAGTTGAGCTAAACTCTCAGAGGAGCCATTTTGAATCTGGGCAGTCCAGAGAGGGTTGCATCTCCATAGTCCAACCTGAGAACCACTAGGGCTTGCACTGCATGCTTGAAGTCATTGGGAGGGAGAAAGGGTTTTAAGTTTCTTAGAACGTTCATTTGGTGATTAGCTCCTTTGGTGGCAGCACTGATGTGTTTCTGAATTTTGAGATTCTTGTCAATAGTTAATCCCAGTGATCTCGCAGAGTCAATGACTTGTGGAATGCAGTTGAAGGCTTTTAAATGTTTCAACCATTTTTCAATGACAGGTGATTGGTTAGGAGGGGTGATTAGGAGAAATTAAGTATTTTGAGCATTTAGTTTGAGGTGATTGGATGCTAGCAAATTTTGAGTTTTCTGTAGAGTTGTGTTTAAAGGAACTAATGTCTTCTGGGGTGGAGACTTTTAAGTATAGTCGGGTATCATCAGTGTACATGTGAAAGTGGATGTTGGATAAACTCAAAATTACCATAAGAGGCTCCATGAACAGTTTGAAGAGAGTGGGTGAAAGTGAGGAGCGTGATCTGTGATAGTGAGTGATTAACTTTGACATTTGAGTCCTGCTTTGGAGATTGGAGGTGAACCAGTTAAGGACTGACCCTGATATCCAAATACGGTGTTCACTATACACTGATACACCAACTCACACACCCATATACCAATACAGCTACTAACACAGCTACCCATACACTTTTAAAGCCACACAGGGATTGACAAATCCATGCACAGGCCACTACAGTCAATGACACACCAGGCCACTCACTGATACACTGGAATCCAAACAAGGGTTCAAGTATAACACTCAAATAATTAAACCATCCAAAAAAGGAAACATGTAAGAAAAAGAGAAAGAAGAAAAGAGAGCCCAATATTATTTGGGCACAGGATACCCATATATACAATATTTCACTGAAGACAAGAAAATTATTATTAACGAAATTAGACAAACAGTCATAAGACAATGATGGTGCTCATAGGTTTCACAAACTGTACAAAAAATACAGTGTATAATCAAACAAAAGTGGCTGAGGGACAATATACAAGGGCGAGGTTCAGAAAAAAACAGAAACAGCACACAGCAAAAAAATGCACCCTCTTCTTTTAGGGCCACATTAAAGCGTCGACGGCGTTTTGACCTAAAATGAACTTAGAAGGTCATCATCAGGACAAGACAATAAACTTAGGAGCGTCAAAACAATTTTCAATAAAACATCTAAAAAAGAGAAAATATGTACATGGGTATCAGGAATATTTAAAATAGCATCAGTCACTATTACGAAAATATAGTGCAAAAACGTTTAGTTCATTTTTGGTCGAAACACCGTTGATGCTTTAATGTGGCCCTAAATGAAGAGGATGCATTTTTTTGCTGTGTGCTGTGTCTTTTTTTTCTGAACCCAGCCCTTGTATATTGTCCCTCAGCCACTTTTGTTTTATTATACACTGTATTTTTTGTACTGTTTGTGTAAACCTATGAGCGCCATCATTGTCTTATGATTGTTTATCTAATTTTCTTAATAATAATATAAAAAATTCTTGACTTCAGTGAAATATTGTATATGTGGGTATCCTGAGCCCAAATAATATTGGGCTCTCTTTCTTCTTTCTCTTGTTCTTACATGTTTCCTTTTTGGATGGTTTAATTATTTGAGTGTTATACTTGAACCCTTGTTTGTATTCCAGTGATACTTTGCCCCTGGTTCAGGTAATAGGGTTGCCCCTGTTGTATGTAACTCACTGATATAGCCACTGACAGAACCAGGCTCACACTGGTACAACCACTGACATACCCACACACACACTGATACAGCCACTGGCTTACCATGACACACACTGATAACACTAGTGACTCACTCAGCCACACTCTGATACAGAAACCCACACATTCAGGCTCATACTCATGCATCCATTAAAACACTTACTCTCATATCAATACACCAACTCAGACACTCAGAGAAACACTGCTACATTCTTTCAAACACCCATACGCATACTGATGCAGACTAATACAGATGGTAAAATACCAAGGCACACATTGTTACAGACACTGACACACCCAGTTATATACCCATATAACCACAGACACACCAATGCACACACCTATACAGTCACTGACACACACAGGAACACACTCATACACTCAATAGCACACCATCCTCACGCACTGGTACAGCCACTTACACACCCAGGCAAACACCAATACAGACACTGACACATCCAGCTACAAACCAATACAGCTACTTATACATCCAGTCAAACACTGATACACTCACTTATACACCCAGCCAAATGCCGATACAGCCTTTGAAATACCTGCACACAGACACATACAGCCAATGACACACACGGCCACACAGAGATACAGAGACGGATTCATTCATGCACACACTGAAACGACCACTGACACACCTAGGCAGATACCTACACTGCCACTGGTACACTTAGTTTCACACTGACAGTCTCTGACACATTAAAAACAGATAGTTAGCTCTTTCCTTGACCGGATGGTGCTTCTAAAAAGAACAGTTTTTGTTGTAAAATGATTTTTTAAGGTTTTTCCTTTTTTCTTGTATTTTTTTTAACAAAAAGTAAACAGGGCAGCAAAAAGGTAAAGATAGGGAAATGGGAAGAAGCAACTTCCCATGTTAGTGTTAAAAAAAATTATGTGGTAACTGGAAGCAAAAAAACAACGACCTAACAGTGATGCTTCTTCATTGTATCCAACAATGCATCCACAAAAGACATTTTGACAGTGACAAGCATGTAGCATTTTGCATAGTGAGTAACCATCTCTCTCAATTCTTTACAGGCAACTGGAAATGTAATGAATGCAGCTGATGAAAGTTCTCCCAACAGTGCTGTACAAGTAGACTCACCTGCTGCACTTGCTTTCTCCAGCATCATTCAGGTGTAGATCCTTTCATGAATTGTTTTTAGGTGCTTCCACATGGAACTTGTCCCATGCGAATACTTCTTGCCCCTGGATAACCTCTTTCCACAAACACTGCAATGCCCCTGAAAGTATTGTGAACTAGTTCCAGACATCACTTTGTTTTCTTGGAGGTGGTGTATCTTCCTCTTCATCCTCAACAGTTTCTGGATGTTCATCCTGGACAAAAGATGAAGCTTCCGCCATTCTATCAAAGTAGATAACCATTGGTTCTCAATCCTCTTTTTACAGAGTTCACAAGAGAAATAACTGGTTTTAGGTGTTGTTTACATGTGCATAGGTGTGGCCCTTATGTACTCAATCAAAAGCCTAGGTTTGGGTGTGTCATCTAGTAAATTTGCAAATATGACCCACAGATTCACGGGTTCATGTCTTAAATAAACTTAGAGGGAGGTACATATGTGAAATAATCTTAAACGTTTTCTGTGAATCTGCCGGTCCGGCTTCGCGGGTTCATTCCGATCATGTGATCAGAATTAAAAACCATAGAGTACTTGTGGTCCAGTCTATGGTTTCGGACCTGCGGAGGTGCCGAAGAACCAAAACTTAATTAAAAAGTATAAAATTGTATAATAACAATTACAAAAACATTGTATATTTTACATTAAGTATGTATGTCAAATTTACCTTTTAAAACATATTTAAAGCAATATGTGGGGTAAGTAGCAGTGCATGGCGAGGGTGCGAGTTATAGTTACCTTAGGGCATGAGTTACAGTTTCTTGAGATAACTATAACTGTTATATTTCCATGGTTTTGTTCGCGGAATGTCTGAACCTAACTATAAAGTTCCTCTAACCTTTGTTTTTTAGTGAAGTTCTAAGGTTTTTTTGATTCTTTTTCATCCCTGTAACCTTTGACTTTTGATAATCCAATCCAATCCATACATGCGAATAAATGGTGGGGCTACATAAGTCAGACACCAAATATATAAATGTTCCTCTAGCTATATCCATTTTTTTTCAAATCAGTTTGACAATAATGTGAAAGGTCTTTGTGGCCTACTCAGTCAGGGAAGTAGAGTTTGTCCTCAAATTCATGGGTTTCGCCCAGAAGTTGGTCACCTCATGCACTTGAGTGTGACCAATTGCCCTACTCTTCATGTGCTGTTTCAGACACAGTGCAGTCTTGTGGGATGAGGTGTTGGTTCATTTTAATCACAGTGAATCTCTCCACATTTTGAGGCAAGAGACTGGTCCTTATGACTGTGCCAACTGTGCCATCTGCACTGAACACTCGCTCAGCAGACACACTGGAAACAGGACAAATCAGAAACTTTCTTGCCAGCCTGCTGAGCTCTGGCTATTGACACATCTTCCCATAACAATAGACCAATGGGTCATCCGGATATTCCTGGACTGTTATAGCGATTCTACTGGTAAAGAAGAACTGTGCTTTGGGATGATAGGACATCAGAATGTAGGGACTGAGTCTCTCGACAACATCAGTATCTATCAGCCCAAGTACTGTCTAGCTCACAGTGCCTTACCTGAATCCTAACCTTCCAAGAGTAGCAGATGATTTCGGCAACATGATCCTCTAGGCCCAAAGGGAACCATGGAAACAGATCGTCACTTTTTGTCGCCCGCTCATGCATGCCCGTAGTAAACATAAGAAAGACACAAAGAAAGTTTACAATACATTTATGGAAACTATCGTAGTCCATTATGAAGCATAGGTGCTGCGATTATTAGGCAGAGACAACTAAACCACATAATTAGCATTAGTATGTATAAAATAAGCATCCACACCATGGCAAATTATCTATCTGTCTAGGCCTACCCTTACTATGTGAGCACAGGGTGTATAAGTGATCTCTGGGAGTGAAAACAGACCCTATACCTGATGTAAGTAGTAAGGTGGTCCGCATCATGAGTGTAAACTCAGTTTACTCAAGGCTGCATGTCAGGCTCTGCGGGTGTTCATTCCAGAAAAGATCTCTTTGCCAGAATTCTCTTCTCTGCCTGCAAGGGGACGATACACACTTTATATGATAAGAACTACTGTGCTGGAAAACTGCAGATGTGCCATCGTGTTATGTCCAAAACTTTAGGAGCTGTTGCTGACCGGGCAAAGAAAACAGAACACCATGTTGTTATATATTTTAGGTAACCTTGAACAAATGTGCAGGCTGAATCCCAAGAAGAATCACTGAATAACAAACAACAGTACAGTGTATTCCAAAAAAGTCACGAAAACAAATGTATTATGTGTGGCTGTGCAGAGCAGAGGCAGCCTTAAAAATCTAATATGCAAAACTAAGCCCTTCTACTTGAAACCAAGCTATTGCAGATGTTGGTTCTAATTCTTCTGGTGCTGGTGTTGGCTGCTGTGAGACAACAGCACTGCCCTCTCTGGAGGTTAAAAGCTGCATGCCAGAACTTCTGCCTGGGACTCTAACATCCAGCCGTTCTTCTTCCAGGTCTCTCACTTGCTCAACAATCCAAGGCTTGTATTTTGAAACATTCCCTTCTGAAAAAGGAATGAAAGTGGCCAGTATTTTATTGTACTGTGGAACAAGTATTGTGGCACAGATGTACGCTTTGGAGGATATGGTCTTTCTTTGCATCCTTGTACTAAGACCCAATCAAAGGATTAAGCTGTGAACCAACTGATATGCTTCTTTGTTCAAACCGGTGAACCTTTGCAACAACTTTTTTAACTGGCCCTAAGAGGTCAAAAGGAAGTAGCATTTGTTTCAAGTATTTGACTAGCACCCATTTTTCCATCTCCATGGCCATGCTTTTCCCAGTTGCATCCCCTCCTCTTTGAAGGACATAGTCAGGGATTAATCTGTACTGCTCAAAAAGACATTGCAACATGTAGTAGGTCAAGGGCCAACATGTTGGTCCTCCTGTATGAGGGGTTTAACCAGTACTCTATTATCACACTGAATGATCCTCAATTACATCTGGGATTTAAAAGAAATGAGCACTCATTCTTCTGCAGGTGGCCAGTATTTTTCTGACTATGGCCTCTTTTTTGAGAAAGTCCTTCACAATCAGGTTGATGTAATGCCCCAAACACAGGACCCTTATATATTCACCATCTGCCATGGCCTTGACTCTATTACTGCAGTTGTCCATGGCAACAAATCAAATTCTGAGACATCGGGGTCAAAGCCATTCAAACACCTTGCTGTTAAAGTCTTTCAAGATGTTTGTAGTTGTATGGAATTTCTCTATGGCAAACATCTCTACGGCTGCATGCTACTGAACACCCTTAAAACCTTATTCAGTTCTGAGACATGCAGATAGCTGTTGCCTAACCCCCCCAAAAGAAATCCAGTGTGCAGTGATACACATGTAATCAGTTGCTTGACATTTGGTTTCATATGTATGTCATCAGGTGGAGTATCTGAACAGCACTCTGCTGCAAAGCTTTTCCAAACAATTCCAGCACTTCGTGTTGGAGTACTGGAACAGCCACTGTGGCAAAGTAGGTCCTGCTGAGAACCTTTGGTTTTGGGCAGATGGTCACCACAAACTCTAAAAACCCACTCCTTTCACAAACGAAAAAGGGAGAAGGTCCAGCAGTGACATTTTAGCTAGGTTCCCATTGTAGAAACATGCCAATGGGTGGTTGCACTCATAGGGCCCCTCCTTCCTAAACATGCTGTAATTTCCTTTGTTGTTCCACTGACACATGCAACCTCTGGAGAAAAACAGGAGTTGGTAGACTCAATGTGCATCTTGGAGATATCACTGTATGCGGTGATGTCTGCATTGGAGTTTTATGCCATATGGAGGGTGCTAATGCAGGTGATGATGGCACACTGCATGGGGAAGGGCTGCTTTATGTAAATCATTCATCCCCTTCTTCCTCATTACCTCCTCTATCACCATGATCGGAGCTACTTTCCTCTCTCTTATCACCTCCACCTGCTACCTTTTAAGGTGCTCCTCCCACAGGATTGCATGATGTTTTTTTTATATGGGATGTTTGGCCTCCAGGTCTATAGTGTAAACCTGGCTTACCTCAACAAACACTCGTCTTGCAAATGGAGCATTTTGCAATGTTACTCTCCTGCTTGCTAATCGTAAAGAATTGGGGGTACATGGTGTGTCGCTTTTCTCCCTGCAGTGCATGCTTCAACTGAGGTCCTAGTGGATGCAGGTCTCAGTGAGAGGCTTATAAATATGCAATCTGGTGATGATGGTAGTGGAACCACTGCCATGTCCCTCTGAGAAGGTTGAATAGGAGGAGTGATCTTGATGTCCTCTGAGCCACCTTCCATACCGACAATAACTGTCTCCTTCTTATCACTGTCACTTTCCATAATTCTAAGGGCCTCATTATGAGTTAGGAGCTGCGGGAGTGGGACCCCCCCACTCCCGCTCCACCAAACCTGTAGTTAAACAGCCCACCAGATAAGGAGTTTTCTTCTGTCTGATGGACGGTTCT
This sequence comes from Calotriton arnoldi, assembly GCA_963921515.1. NCBI lineage: Eukaryota > Metazoa > Chordata > Amphibia > Caudata > Salamandridae > Calotriton > Calotriton arnoldi. Next base: position 139,339 of record CAWUFW010018325.1, read on the forward strand.
TTGGTGTTCCCACTGTGGTGCCTATGAAATAGGACCCACAAAGGAAATGGCAAAATGAGTACCTGCATGGCATGGACTGCTGCAGTCCATGAAGTGCAGGTACTGGGATGCATGCACACAGGGGGGTACAACATGTACCCCCCTGCATACACTGCATGGCGCAGAGGCACAACGGGGCCCTGCATGGTCCCCTTTGTTTCCTCACCGCAACACATTTTATGGTGGGCGCATCGCACTAAATAGTGTGACAGTGAGGAAACTCATAATATGCTTGGCGGGGCCTCAGCAGCATTTTGGTTTTGGACCTGTCTTCGGCGTTTGATACAGTCTCTCATTCCATCTTGTTAGACAGGCTTGAGAAGATTGGAATCGGAAATCAGGTGTTGCTCTGGTTTAACTCTTTTTTGAAGGATCGCTGTCAGGCAGTCCTCCTTTCCCCTCTCCATGTAAGCCTCTAGAGTGCGTAGTGCCTCAGGGTTCGGCACTCAGCCCCAACCTATTTCATATCTACCTTGAGCCTTTGGCTAAACTTGCAGAGTCTTGTGGGGTAAGGGTGGTCTCCTATGTGGATGACACCCAGCTCCTCTTGGCCTTTCATGAAAACATGCCAGCAACCTTGTGTTCTCTTCAATCCTGCCTGAAGGCCACCGTGGAATGGATGAATGGAAGCTGCCTGAAATTTAATTCCCAAAACACTGAGATCCTTTTTTTTGGCACCATGTCTTCCCTGGAGGCTACCATTTGGTGACCATCGGAATGTAAGTGCTTCTCCCTCCCCGGTTTGAATAGTGAACAACCTCGGAAAACATAAAATTGATTTCAATCTCACTTTTGAGACTCAAGTCAAAACACTATCCGCTACATGTTTTGCCACCTTGAGGGCCCTTCAGAGGATGCTCCATCTGATTCCTGTAGACTGTCGGAAAATGATTGTTTATGCTTTGGTCATGTCCAAATTGGTCTATGATAATAGCTTGTACTTAGGCCTACCTGCTTTTTTAATTCAATGCTACAAATCATTCAAAATGACGCTGTTAGCCTAATCCTTAAAATCCCCCTGTGTTTGTCAGTCTCTCATCACCTCAGGCAGCTTCATTGGCTCCCAGTCATCATAAGGGTTCAATTTAAGACACTCATTTTTGCTTTCAGAGCCTTTACTCAAAAGGCCCACTCTATCTTAGATCTAGATTGAAGCCTTACGCAAACCAGACCCTTAAGATAGAACAAAGATGAAATTGCTCCAAGGTCCACTCAATTATAAAGCAAAAAGAGGGGGGAGTTCCTTCTCTTATATCGCTCCCAAACTTTGGAGTGCACTGCCTCTTGGTTTGCTTTCCTTTCCTGCCCCTCTGAACCCTGCTTCAGACAGAGTCTCAAGACTTGGCTTTTTTTACTCTTCTCTGATAGGCTAATTGGCCCTTGTCTATTTTTAGACTTACTCCTCAGTGAACTTTCTGCTAGCGCTGGGACGCCTCCCTGGAGGAAGCTGTGACCTCTAGGAATGCTGTCAATTGAATTTTCATCTTTCTATGTGTGCTGCAGAATGCAGCACACATAGAAAGAGGAAAAAATTAGGAGAAACAAAGGTATTTCTCCGTGTTAAGTCTCACCACAGAAGGCATAAGGATTTGACACTTCCCCAGGTTTACATGATTGTGTAAATCTGGGTCAGTGTCAAAATCCATGGGAGCTCATGGGAAAACCACCAGAACGCCTATGAAACACCTCCTGGGTGTAAGGAAATTGAAATGATATGAAAGTTTTATAAAGCGCATGTATGCTGAGACGTTTTAGCGCTAGAGCTGTATTTCAGTTGAGCGGAGGGAGCATACATAGGTTTAAGGCATAGGTACAAACAGCCATGTTTTTAGCAATTTTGTAAACAATTGTCTGTCGGTTTGGCTTCTCAGGGTAAGAAACAGAGGGGCATATTATCAGAAAACTGCCGCTAAAGCGGCGATAATGGGCTTGATAATATGCCCTTGAGAATTCCAATAGAAGTCCATGTTCTGGTGTGAACATGGGCTTCTATTGGAATTCTCCACCGTTCTTGATAATATGCCCCAGAGTGTTCCGGAGTTTACAAGCCAGAAGGAAAAAGCTTCTGCCACCCCATTTTAAGGTCTTCCCCCTAGGGATGTCCAGCGGACAGGCAGTCGATGATCTAAGTTTGCGTTGTGGGATGTACCAACTGATGAATTTGCTGAAGTAGGCAGGGCCGGCACTGTAGAGGGCCTTGTGAACAATACCCGAGGACTTAAATTGTACCTTCACCTGGACCGGCAGCCAGTGCAAATCTTGAATACTTTGGGACACCGGACTGAATTTGGGGATTTTAAGCAGTAAACGTGCTGCTGCATTTTGAAGTACCTAAGGCTTGCGAAGGGTCATCTTTTTTGCTCCCAGATAGAGGGCGTTGCAGTAATCTATCTTTGATATCACCAATGCTACAATCACTGTTTTCCGCAGATCCATCAGAATAAAAGATCTTCAAAGTATAGAAGCAGGATGATGTGATAAGATTGACCTGGTCCGTTAAAGATAGCTGATTGTCCAGAGTAACCCCTAGACTTTTTACCTTCTTTACTGTGGATGGACAAGGTCCGGCTACTTCTGGCCACCAGGAATTGTTCCAGAAAAAGGTGTTTTTACCAAATAGTAGCACCTCAGTTTTATCAGTGTTTAGTGTTAAACAATAATCCTGCATCCATCTGATAATGTGGACCATACAGTTATTACATTTCATTGCCACATCATCCGGCTTTGATGACAAAGATACCACTATTTGTGTGTCATCTGCATAGCAGATAGCGGTAAAATCATGAGAGTGGATGAGTTTAGCCAGTGGGGTAATGCAAACATTGAACAGAGTTGGGGATAGCGAGGATCCCTGGGGCACCCCGCAAGGCAGAGCGTAGGGATGTGATATATGTCCTCCCTTCGCTACAGTTTGCTAGGAATGATCTTATAATGTTAGAGTCTCCACCTGTGATCCCCATTTTGAATAAGCGCTGAATGAGTACTTGATGGATTACCGTATCGAATGCGGCTGAGAGGTCTAGCAAAATTAGTATTGCCTTCCCTCCTCCATCTAGCTGGATGCGGATCTCTTCAGTGGCTGCAATTAATGCTGCCTCTGTGTAATGTAGAGGCCAAAATCCGTATTGTGCTAGGTCCAATTTGTCGTTTGGTTCCAGGAAATACAGCAGATCTTCGTTTAAGGCTTTTTCAAGGACTTTGGATAGAAACGGAAGACAGGAAATTGGCCAATAATTTTTAACCTCAGTAGGGTCTTGCAAGGGTTTTTTCAGGATAGGACGTACTAATGATTTTTTCCAGATGCTTGGGAAGGACCATGAGTCAAGAATGTTGTTTAGGAGGAGTGCAAGATGGCATGCAATGGTACTGGGGACCATATGAAGGACCATCGCCGGACAGGGATCCAGTGGGGATCCAGATTTGGTTGATAATATAAGCCTCTCCACTTTTTCGGGCGTTAGGTGATTAAATTCCAGGCGAAGCAGTGAGTAAGGTGCCACAGTGATTTGCAATGCATTGCCTTACTCATGATTTATGAGGCTCCTCAAAGCCACACAGGGTGGCTTTGTGTGGCTTCATAAATCTGATTGAGAGCCCTGCATCACACATGTTCCACTTTACAAGGTGACAAAGTGATGCCGGGCTCTCTTAAAAATTAGCCCCTTAGTGTGGGTGTGAGCCTATGCCTAAGAGACATACGACAGGCAGGGCTGGCAGGGAAAAATAGAATAATCCTAAAAAAAATAATGCTGGTGTGAGCCTATGGCCTAAGACACCTATGTCAGGCAAGGGGTGCAGGGGAAAATGTAATAATCTTAAAAAAAATGAATGCTGGTGTCGCCTATTGCCTAAGAGACCAATGGCAGGCTAGGGGTGCAGAGGGAAATGGAATAATCATTCAAAAAATTAAAGCTGTTTTCCATATGGCAGGAAGGGTGTGCAGGGGATAATTACATATTCCTTAAAAAATTAATACTGGTGTGCACCTATGGCCTAAGAGACCTGTGACCGGCAGGGAGAGCAAGGGCAAATGGAGTAATCCTTAAAAAATGAATGCTGATGTGCGCCGATGGCCTAAGAGACCTATGGCAGGCAAGGCGTGCAGGGGGAAATGGAATAATCATTGAAAAATTAAAGCTGGTGTTCGCCTATGGCCTAAGAGACCTATGACAGGCAGAATTAATGGCATATTTATGAGAACTTTGCATCATGCTTGCACCATGCAATGCTGTGCATACATGACGCAAACCTTTAAGTGTAATTTATGAACCCACGCTTTGAATAGCTTAAAAATCTAGAGTAACGCAATGCAGAACAAACCGCAGGTTTGCCTTACTCTGCGCCAGGGAAGCGTTCCATGGGTGTTGTGATGGGTGTTCCCATGCAACTCCCATGGTTTCTGATTCCTAGATTTACAAGTATATTTAAACCAGAAAATGCGCCAAAATTCTACACCTACCATGGGAGGCGTAACAAGGAGAAATATGTTTGTTTCTCCTCATTTTTTCATCTTTCTATGTATGCTGCATTTTGCAGCACACATAGAAAGAGGAAACGCCTCTCAGGATTGTTTTTGTTCAGGAAAGTCCCTTTTCTACACCTAAATGAAGACACTAGACTGACAAAACAGTGCCAGCATAAGGGAAAAGGACAGAAATACGTGGTATTGGATAAATACGATACATTCCTGCCCTTTCCCTGTGACGCAGAGCAGCACAGCAAGGTGACCTGCTGTGCTGACCTGCGCCACAAAAAATTTAAAATATGCCTGTAAATGCCGGTGTGTTTTAGAGATATATGACAAGCAAGGGGTGCAGGGAATTGCTGGTGTCTCACTAGGGGCTATGAGACATCCTTTGGGAGGCAAGAAAGTGGAGGGTAAATTGGAAAAACTGCATATAGTATTAAATAAACCCTGTACATACATACTACAATTATCGTCAGGAACATTAAACTGATATTAGGGAAAAAAGTGAAAAAATGAAAAAAAAGGCACAGCCCTCTTCTATCAATGTTCCTAGAAAATGGCTTTGAAAACTGGGAAAAAAGGGATTTAACACACTGGCTGGCTACACAAAATGGCCGCCGGCCACATGTTCAAACAACAACAAGTAAGAAGGCATGGAAAAGAAAGAACACATGCAGGCATGTGTCAAAAAAGCACAGTGGCTGGCTACCAAAAATGGCTACCAACCACATGTTCAAGCAACAAAAAGAAAGAAGGCATGGATAACAAAGAACACATGCAAGCCTTTGGCAAAAGGAAAGCACACTGGCAACACAAAGTTGCCGCCCTGCCACATGGCCACCAAAAGCAAAAGTACGGACAACAAAGAACACATGCAGGCCTATAGCAAAACCTAACTGGATGGCTACACAAAATGGCCGCCGGCCACATATTCAAACAACAACAAGCAAGAAGACATGGATAGTAAAGAACACATGCAGGCATATGGAAAAAGCGCACTGATTACTACCCAAGATGGCAGCCGGTTAAAACAATAGCAAGCAAGGAGGCATGGACAAGAAAGTACACATGGATGCCTATGGACAATGATTATACAAAATGGCCACCGGTCACATGGCATGGAGAACAAAGACAAAATGGTGGCACAAAACACACACACATACTGGCCAGACAAAAATATGGCCACTTGGCCAGAAAACAAAGGAGGCATGGCAAACTAAGAAAAAAACACTGCCATTAATTCAGCAATGCCATAAATAAACACATCCTCTCAAACAACATTCTTATTCAAAGGTTTTTAACTTACTTAAAATCCAGCGGTATATATGCAGTGATAATTGCGCACAAAGAGAGTGATGCTTTCACCTCAAAATTGAAATGAAAAGTTTTCAGGCAATCAACAAGCCTTCTGGACAGGAAAAGGAAGTTTGGGTCTCTGTGGCAATTCATTCCTGTTGAAATAAAAAGTAAAATTTAAAAAATGCTTTTTGCACTAATAAACTACATGAACCTTCAATTTGAGTAGAATATTCACTCTAAAAAGTATGTTCAAGTTGATCTAGCTATTTCTAAAGTAGAAAATCTACTTGATACGCAGCCCCGACTGCTCATGACCGCCGGTGCTACAAAATGGTGCCGGAATGCTCTGTGGCAACTGAAAATTGTGCCAGGGGCCATCAACTTTTCTTCATGCTCTCAAGCGCTCATTGATTGAGCCTTGCATTGTTCCTGTGATCATTGAGAGGCTTGAATGGCAGAATAGTTCCTCAATGCACAATTTGAATTTGGCAGGAACTCCGCGTTACACGTGTAATGCAAAGTTGACAAATTACACCAATTCCACGAGCGGAATTATAATTCCGCCCGGACATATTCATAATCCGTTTTCTTACAACTGTCCTCCCTAATTAGGATAAACTGAGGATTTCCAATGATGTACTCCACGGGGGCTCTGTCAAGAGAAAACGTAATGCCTACCCTTTTTAAATGAGGTGGGCAGGCCAAGACTTTGGTGGAAAGGGTACTACGTCATGTTTTGCAATGTAGTACTGTTTCCTCCTTAGTTCTTCCTATGTACAATGTGTAGTTTATTAAATCCTACATTGTTAGGACTTACCAGTTTGTTTCAATTTGCTTCTTCACATGCATGTGCTATTTTAAGAGTTATGATTTCATAGTGCCATTGGTCACGGATTAGGGCATCTGGGGCACATTTTTTATCTTTCTTTTTTCCTTTTTCAAGTATGCCTTTGTAGTATGCAGAATTCTTATCAGAAGTGTTCTCTTTTTAATATTGTTTGCTATTCTATGAAGCTGCCGTTTATTATAGCCTTGGAGCTTGCCGTAGTGGGCTCTACCGACCACTAAAGGCCCTCTCCAGCGTTAAAGGCCCGAGCCAAAAGACGGCAGACTATTCTCATTAGTAAAATTCAATGGAGCCTTTGTTAAACATGTTGATGCTCCAGACTTCTACTGGCCATTACAAGCCTGGAACACTCTGTTGTTTTCAATGGAGCACACAAACTTCCAATGTTTTAATATTGAGTATCTTTTTGCACAATAAATGGTACCTTGTATTTTCCTTCGGTCTCTACTTTGATCTAATGTATTTTGATATTCATATTTAACAGAGTTCATAGTCTCATAATCTCTTTCAGGGACTGTTATGTTTCAGTATTGCTATCAGACTTGAGATGGAGGCCACTAGTGTTTTTGAGGCCTTTTGAGTTCATTTGAGTTTCAGGATATTTAGGATGAAAGTGTTTGCTTTAGGCACGTTTTCTTTTTCAAGATCAGTTCTTATTTCAGTTTTATCTTTAAATCACTTCTATTTCAAGAGATGCTTGATGCTATCAGTGTCACGTTCTTCTTCTTTTTTCTGCAATCCGTTAGCTGGACTTCTTATCAAATTGCAGAACCATCAGCACATTGATCCGTCTTTTATATTCAGATGCTTTAGGTCTATCAGTAGCAATATTTCTTCGTGGGAACCATCATTTTGACAGTTTCCTGATTGCATCATTTCTAACATGGTTGGAATGTCGTTTGGCAACCTGACACCCTAAATACTACTTCTGAGAGAATTTCTTGGAATCCAACACGCGTCATGCCTCTCTACGGCAAAATTGCAGTTATCAGGAGTCCGGGAGAGAAGACAACATAAAAGGACAATACACATTAGCTGGGCTCAGCTCACCTCCACTCATAATCTCAGCATAGCACTGGATGCTGCAGCAGTATGACAATCTGGTAATCTGGTAACAACATGGTAATCTTCAGACACACTAGTATAAATCAGTATGGTAAAAATGCATCAATTAAATCTACTATCTGACCTTCAAACACAGAAAACGCAGCACGTATCTCAGACGTATGATGCATGAGGTGCTTTGTTGACGTCATTGTTTAGATGATATGACACTTACACAGGTTCTTCTAAAGATAAGGGGCAGCCACTATATAGGTCAAAAGTAAACAGACGAAGAATCGGGAATACAATGGTGTCTCAGCCTGCTCAAAATGGAGTTTGGCTTTTGGGAATTTAGGTCAATATGTTCATAGATGAGAGCTGGTTTACTATATTGGTAAATATGTGTAGCATGTTGAGAGACTCCAATTTTTGCTGAAAATCTCAAGTTATAGGTGGCATAGTTCTCATTATGCCTTTCTGTCATTACATTTAGCATAGTAACATTTGAACTTACACTTTGAGCAGTATGTTTTTTTAAGAATTCCACCTATATGAAGGCTTACTTTGTCAATAAGATCTCCTACTGGAAATATCCTGAAAATAAATATAAATGCAATGTATCCAGAGGCATAATGAGAACCTTAAAAAAACTTACAGATATGTCTTAATACAACATTGAAAGTTTTTAGCATCATAGACATCTGGTTAGTGTCTCATGTCTTTACCTGACGGGGCTACAAGTTCAAGACTTTCACTAAGTTTCGAGTCTTCCATATATTCAAGTAGTACAAAGACTGAACATTGTGATAGGTTGTGATTCATTTTGATATTGTTGTCTTTGTTGTTGGAGATGGTGTCAATGTTTACCAAATCGGTGCAGTGGTCAATGGTTTTTGGGATAGACAGCACCTTCTTTTGCCATCTTAACAGGGTTTTTTTTAAATCCAAGAACTACCCTTTCTGAAATTGTTTTAATTAGCTTTGACATTTCTCTCTATCATAGTAATGCCTATGGTACCTACCTTGCTTGCTCTGGATTAATGTCGCCACTTGTACGGTGTTGCAATTAGCCACTGCATACAGGAAAATTCCCAGTTCAGAAATTTCAGCCATTTCTTTTGTTAAGTTGTGAAACTATTGCATTTCAACTCAGATGGGGATGTGGTTTGTGCCATGTAATATGAGCCTGGTGCGCCTTCTGAACGGGAGGAATTTTTCCTCATTACCTTGCTGACAAGGCTTTCTGTGCAATGGAAAACGTATACACAACGAGTGTCCAGTAAAAGGACTACAGGGCCATTTTAGACCTTTATTATCACTTGTAATGAGCATTCTCCATGAAACAAAATGAGAGACATTCTGTAACAGCCAATACAACCGCACTGTGTTGGAAGTATCCGCACCCAACCTAGAAGGAAGCAAGGCTGAAAATACTCACTTACCAAGACCCCTTGGAGTCTGCATCACACATGCTTGTGTACAGTGAAGCATCCACCCACTGCTGCTGCAACCTAATAAATGGAACAACACTGTGGGTGATGTCTCCTAAAGGCAACCAAACATGAAATATGCACTTGGGCACACCAAGCACACTTACTTTCCAGTGTTTTTCGGCTTCTGCATGCTTTCTATAACCCCTGTAAAGGCACATATCGCATGCGATTATGAGCATCGGGGCTCCTACTGCTTGTGCTACTGATTGCCAGACCCAACATAAGAAAGCGCCAGGCTAATATGAGACAACCAAGGGAGACATGTGACCATACATGGTGAAAACAAAAGTACGCAAAGGGAATTAAAGGAAACTAGTGCTGAGTCATACATAAGGCCCTCGCAGCCTCCACAGGACATTAACGCAAATGAGAGCTCGCGGTGCCTATGAGATCCCTTAAATATTTAAATAAATGTTCATGAAAAGGAGTGATTTTAATCAGGAACACCAGAGAAGAAAATACTCTAGCAATAAAGAAGCAATACCTTTTTCTGCAAGGTCACTGACCCAAAAGCAATATTCTCAAGCCCAAGGCTCTATACCGGAAAACTATCCACTAATAGCAATCCATGTAAGACCTGCTATCTTCTGGACATACAAACCCTTTCTACATACCTCTAGGGCCAGTTGAAGCATATAACAGAAATCCTAGTACATCCATTTACAAACTAACATAGCAGATTAAAAAACTCCCTTAAAGTTGAAGAACCCAAACAAACAAAAGAATACAGACAACAGAAAACATCACCAAAAAGAATGAAACAGGATCCACCAACTCAAGAATCTCCTATCAAAAGCACAGAGGAAACCACACCAATACCAATGCAAATATGGACCTAAAAGCCAACACCTCTCCTCATGAGCTAGCACAATGTACTAAAACTAATACTGACCATCTACAAACTGAAATGTCATCTATAAGACATGATGTCAAGTACCGTTCAGCTATATTAGGAGACACAGAAACAAGAATAAGCATATTGGAAGAGAAGAATCTAAATGCAGAAAAAGATGCAAATGTTGTGCCTCAATCTGAGGAACATGGGTACCACTAACCCTAGAAATAGAAAGACCACACATTGTCCCAATGAGACCACAACCATTCTCAAAGTCACCAAGACTGATGGTACTCAGACCACTCAGATATCTCCACTCAGAAAAGATACACAAACAAAAAATGAAAATCAATAGCCTGAAATTAATGATTTGTAATAGGAATATGAAAAGATGCTAAAGAAACTGTTACCCACAGGAAATGCTTCATAGCTCTAAGGGAAGGATATCAGACTGCTGAATATCACATTTTCCTTTGCAAGTCCTTTTAAACGTAGATTTACTGACAAAGATAAAACAAGAAACTGAGATGACCCTGTAACCCTCTGGGTCTCTTAAAACTGAAGATTTCTACCCATCATCAAGATAAAATGACTCCATCTATTATGCTGTTATTAAAGTCAATTATGATCTCTCATTTGACCCTATGTACTGAATAAATTAACACCCTACAGACAAAGTGATATCCCATGCTTACACCCTCACATTTTGTGTGTACTCAAGCTGAGCCAGATCAGCATCAACACATAAAGATCAATGTTAATCACACTCTACAAAGTACCCAAGCACCTATTCCAGTAATTCATTATGTCGCCTCTCGTGCTAAGACAGCATTCCCACTTGTACACTCTATAATTCAATCGAGCAACTTCCATACTCAAGATAAACATGCAAGCAGACAGAACATAGAATAATCACACATCAATCACCCCTTACTTACTCCACTAACACCAGACTCAAAAGCACTCATACACTATTAGGCAAGCTTTCAGAGAACACAAAATCTCCTACTCACCTAGACGTGTGCCTTTGAGCCACTGCGAGCATTTCCACAGAACACACATCAATAACACATATGCAAACTTCAATGTTCTAAGATACGTAAAATAAGCATTAATGTTCACTGCTATATGCAAGTGACCAAAACTGATAAATGCTTCTTGAAATGTTTAGCTAAAATGTTTACTATAAGCAATGTTGTTGCCAATGTATTGTTATTTCATAGGACCATGAGGGTTTATTTCTTGTTAATGCCTAGAACAAGTATATTGCTCTCTTAACAGCACAAGGCTATACAGACTAAACAAACTTTAGATACATTCCTACCAATGGTAATGTAAGTATCATGTCCAACAAAAACAAAAACATGAACAAAAAACTGTATGAACATGAATCTGAAAGTAAATAACTTTAACAGCGTTTAATAATCAAAAAGACAAACAAAACTCTGAAATCTGAATATAAAAACCTATTGAGTGGAAGAGCTTCTGAGTGGGTCAACAACCTAAAAGCAAAGGACATTTGTGAATTTAACAAGGCAGAAATAATACTAGTATGTTCCTAAAATCAAAAATCAAAATACTATCATCTCAGGAATGAAAGGTAAAAAAGGCAAAGTTGAAACGGATAGAAAAGAAATAACTAAAAACCTCTATAACTAAAATTATTTGCCCGGACAGACAACCCATTCACAATGAATGCTAAGCCTATCTTGCTACCATTAAACTCCCTAGTTTAAGCTGCGACTCACAAACTGAGCTGAACAACCAGATTAGCAAACCCGACATCATCAAAGTAATCAAGTCTCTTAAAATGAGTAAAGTACTCTGACCCAATGGGCTTCCAAGTTATATCTGATAGATCACCTGGACAGGCTTTTTGATCACTATGCATCCAGTGGGATAGCAGGTCCCACGTTCTCAGAAGGGGTCATACATATGGGCAATAAAGATCCAATAGACACAAAAAAGTATCAAGACAATAAATGCCTTCTGGAGACACAAAATATACACCAATTACACTACTGAATGTGGATTGTAAAATTTATGATAAAGTCTTAGCCACCAGACTTGGAAAATGTCTAATATGCCTTTTACATCCTCTCAAACCAGCTTTGTCAAAGGAACAATGGAACTGCCAACTTTAGGCTCTTTGAACACATACTAGAAAAAGCTAAACTACTAAACTCCGTACTGATGTCCATGGCCTTAGATGCTGAAAAGGCCTTAGAGCAGCCTTACGCAAATACAAATTGTGCTGTATATTATATCGCATGGCATTCACTCTATACGCCAATCCCAGTGCCTGCACTAGAATTTACAGTTTCTTTCATAAAAAAATCAATTTATCCCAAGGTAAAAGACGTGCTATTTTTTCCTCCTAACAGTTGAGCCTTCCTTACAGTCATACGCCAAAATTAATCAATTGAAGATATATTATTCAATTCTGGTAATCAGAAAGACGCTGCATTTGCAGACAACCTTTTCACTTTGTCAGAGGAGGTAGAAGATGTAATCCCACAGATATGGAAACAATAAAATTGTACCAAGGCCTCAGGCTGTACACTGAATGTTAAAAGAAAACAAAAACAGCAGTGTTCCCTCTAAAGCACTTATGCACCCCTGTGATAACTGAAAATGCAAATCTCAAAAGGCAACCTAAAATATTAACTATCTTAGCATATAATTTGGACCCTCACTGTCCAACTTGAAAGACCACATTTGAAAGAAACTACTCTCTAAAACACAGAAACTAACAGGTACCTGGTCCCTGAAATATATCACTTGGTTAAAATGATGGTGCCACTGCATATTAACTTGGTGACCAGTATGCTTTCATTACAAATCATGCCCAACTTCTATAAAGCAATAGATATGAAAATGTCAGCCTTTGTCCCTTTATATGACAGAATGAATGACTGAGAATAGCACTTAGAAAACATTAGCCTCAACGGAGAAACAGGCAGTGTAAGGTCATCAAACTTCTTCAATTATCAAATAGCTTTTCTGATAAAACAAGCATCACATTGAAGAATGTAAAAAAACACACTTTATAGGTACAGATATAAAAATGATCTTCTAAAACAAATTTCCCTTTTATCGTAGCCTTGACTGTGAATTACTTAAAAGGTTAAGCACTCATATAACATGCTAAAAGACTTAGGGGCCGATTCCGATTCGGGCCGGAAATCTCTCCGACCGAGCCGGACCCGGAGAGATTTCCGACCGAATCGGACCCTAGCAGCCCGACCGAACGAGTACGATGCGTCCGTATGCTATCGGACTCGATTCGGTCGGACTCCCATTGAAGTCCATGGGAGCCGGTCGTACAACGCGTATGCGGGCTCCCATTGACTCAATGGGTGCGAGGCGAACAAGGGCGCCCCCTACAGCGGGTAAGCGGCGAAGCGACTCGCGCCGTACATGCACAGGTAGGGGGGACCCATGGGTCCCCCTGTGTGCGACTCGCGCGGCTACGTGTACAGGGGGGTCCGACACGAACCCCCAAAGTGCGGCTCCGACTGCTCTTTGGAGCCAGACTGCGCGAGTCGGTCGGACTGCTCGAGGTGCGCATCGTACTTACCTGGCCGGGGAACGTCTCCATTGCGCGGTGCGAGTCGTGTCCGTGCGAGTCGGTCGGAGCGGTTGGGTCCCGCGAACGAGTCAGTCGGAGATTTCGCGAGCGCTCGCATCGTACTCGCTCGCCCGGACGCACGTACGAATCGGTCGGGAAAGAGGGCTCCGAATCCGATCCGGTAAAGCCGAATCCGATTCGGTGCCCTACCGGCCGAGATCGGAATCGGCCCCTTAATAGAATCCCTCAGATCCCTAGAAAGACGACACACAAACAAAGTGCTCATCTCAACCCTAGCATCAGTCTGGGGCAATCCACAGATCAAACTAGAAGGGAAAATGCTGTTCCCGAAGGCATGGGTAGAGACAGGTATAAAATATATTAATTATTTGATCTTCACAGATACCCCATCTCCTTAGATACTCTCCAACAGAAACACAATTTCCCAAACATGGACAATTATTTGTTTACAATCTCCCACTTTCCTCTTCTAATATGTTGGCATGTATACTATGTTAAACAATGAAGAATAGAATTTCAAGATGACCTCCCCTGATATTCACTTTATAGAAGATAATCAGCTTTATAAAGCCAAAGCAACAGCAGTAGGTGGCCATGTTTGTGTCCTGTCTCAAAAAAGGAGCCTGGAGATGGGATTAAGAGGTGGGAAGCCAATGGTGGGCACCCATATAGGAAAGGTTGGGGGGACAAAGAAATGGAAGCAATGAGCAGGGAAGGAAGGGGGGAGCAAGCCACATGATCCGCAAAGGAGTAAACAGGGAACACAGGAAGGGCTATGCACTCCCGCTGAGTGGAAAAAACAGAATGCCATAGAAAAGAAGTTGAGAGACATTTTTTACATGGTGATATCATGTCAACTACATATTTAACTCTCTGCTTTTTTCTGAAACCATGTTCTTTGAATATAACAGCACAGCAAAGCAGCACAGACCAGAAGCTTGAGCATCCTGTGCATGCCTATCTTATGATGACTATGCCTCCAATGCCAAAGTAGACAGTGCTTCTGATCATCCATGTGCACAGAAAATGACATCATTTCTTGTCCTCTCTGTACTTCAATCAACTTTTTGGGTGTCCCATCACTCATGCAGCCACAGTAAAGGGCAGACAACAACAATTGTATTGCCTGTTCAGTTATAATCCAAATGGAAAGTTGCAATAGGGAAAGCGTTCTCATCCAAAAAAGTTTCCAGGCAATATTTATCAACAGTCCTTTTTATTTCTTTTTGCTTTACTTGAAATCCATAAATGTACATATAACATCCAGCCAACGTGTTTCATTTAAAACATCTCTTTTGAACTTCATTAGGGCTCATATATATTGTGTTCTAGGATATTCTCATCTCATATTGAAAGTAGAAACTCCTATGTTGTCCCAGTTAATATAAAGGTTAGTGCTTGATTCAATTCCTTTTAGACATTGGTCATATTGGCTCCAAATGTACTTTCCAACACCTTTGTCCATCAGTACAGAAACAGGAATTATTCACCCCTGATTGATACCTTAATAGGTATCATGTCCCTCCTCGGGCTTCAACCAGCAAATTGGTATTGCCTGTTTAGGTCTGGCAGTGCCAGGGAGGGCCTTGGGCCAGAACCCTTGTTCCACTGAAATTTACAAAGGTAAGATATAATCATGTGTCTTACCCAGTATACCATACTGCCAATCCTCACAATCACACCCGGACATATAGAACCAGGCATTCAGATAGCAATCACACACCACAAGACCCTACCTCATACACATCCCACTAACCTCCTCATAATCTCAAGCTATAGAACAAAGATTCCAACTCATGTTTATTAAAGCCATCGCAGAGCCCATCACCTATCACAAGCTTGAATCCCTCTTCATTTCATTAAAGAAACATGGTTAACACACATCCTTGCATATCCTAGATGTCCTTCTTCCCACAGGCTACAGCATCCATTTTGTGGAACGCGCATTATGTCATCCATAAGTCCTCCTTGTCATGCAGCCTAGGCAAGCAACTGACACTCAAATTCCATGGAGCTGCTGACATGCCATTTCCCACTCTCTGCAGCTCAGACCACCACTATCCATCTCATCTACAGACCACCCCAAGAACAAGGTCTTCATTGATGAATTTTCAGATGTTCCTTCTATCTCGTGCATCCAACATGCCAACAAAACTCTCCTCTGTGACTTTAACCTCCCAGAAAAAAAACAAGGGACATCCTCTTCAACTTCATCAATACACTCAACGCATGTCACACAACCAAAACACTCCAAAGACCACAACCTCAGCCCTTCTTCTCAACATCAAAGTCAATCCAATGGAATCCACACATATTCCTGGACCTGAGCAACCACTCTGCCATCAATGTTCCCTGCTCAGTATTCTATCAACAAGCATAATCCAATGCAAAATAGAGGAGCGAGACTGCTACCCTGCATGTCGTGGATGAGGCCATCTTGACCAAAGATGAAGATGACCCCTGTATCCTGATACTGTTGGACCTTTTAGTTGCCTGTGATACAGTCTTGAATGGTATTCCCTGGCAATGTCTTCACTGGTTCTCCTCTTACCTTTCCAACTGACTTCGGTTTGTTCACATGGGCACCTACAGGTCACAAAAGATCCCTATCACCTGTCGAGTCCCCCAGGGTTACCTATCTCCTGCTATCATCAGTCTTTACTTGGAGCAGCTTAGTGCTCTACACACAGAAGAAAGTTTCTTCTGCTTTAGTCATCCAATGCCTCAAACACTCTGTGTACATTATCTAAACATTTCCAAAGCCTACCTGTAGCTCAACTCAACCACAACAGATTTCTTTTGTTTGCCAATAACAACAAAGAAGATACAGTACAAACCTGGCTGAATGACATGAATCTTGATGAACTTAAAATCCAACTCCACAAATGTCAAATCACTTTTATTCACCCTGGACACTAACCTCACCCTCACAGAATTACCGAAAAAAGAGAGACTGCATGGTACCAGCTCAGTCTTCTAAAGAAAGTCAAACGGTTTCTTCCAGAAAGTGACTTCGGAACTGATGTTCAAGCCCTCGTACTATTGAATCTGGATTGCGGTGAAGCCCTACTCCCTGGTGTCACAGACTCTGCACTGGCATCCCTTAGGGGAATCATACATGCTGCATTATGTCCCATCTTGGGCCTAAACAGATATGATCATATCACCCTTTCCTGTCAGAACTCCATTGACTCCTATTGCTCGGCCACAACATCTTCTACAGCAGCTGCGTCATTTACAACCTGCTCCCGATTTATCTTGCAGACAAGCTCAGCATCTCTGGTAGTTCTTGGGGCACCCGCTGCCAGGACATCATCACACTGCATACCAAAGGCCTGATTATGAGTTCCTCGTAATATTCTGACCCATGTGTAAACTTTATGCATGGGTTGGAATTACAAACTTGAAGTTATATAATGCATTGGCTAATTTTTGGATGTGTTAAATATCTCAACATTAGTTCAATTTTGGCAGGTCAAATCTTGAACATTAAACACCAAAATCTGCATGTTATCCCCCATGAAGTTGTAATAGGTGTTATTTATTGCATCCAATAAACAACGTACGCCATGGTATTGTTATTTATCAGGGGTGATAAATGAAGATTTAGTTTGTAGTCAGGCCCCAAGAATAGTAAAAAAGAAAAAAAACAAGACCACAGGCCATTTCCAGCTATGCACACAAGATCTAAAATAATATCCCTGTATCCATCCATCCAATTTACAAAAGAGTTAAACACTCACTTTTTTCAAGATCTCTACTTCACAATGCACTAACCGTCCACAGCCTAGCCTCCTCTACCATTATTCGCTGACTTTATGCTTGTCTTTGACCATCTTCAGTTGCCTCTTGGCTAGGTTTGCTGTACAGAAATGCTGTACACATCCATACACATATGAAATACTTGGTGTGTCACAATAACCAATGGCTTGTGCCTTTGCTATACATTTTTCATTTATTGACTCACAAACTTAACTGAACGCCATATGTTCCATGATATTTGTAAATAATGTGTCACTTTCTTTCATGTTCTTTCACAACCAACACAAGTGTCTCACCTGAGCAATGAGGAATTTCCAGTCACAGCACAAGTGCAGTGTTAGGCCTGGATGGTAATCACCTTCACAGAGTTTTGATTATTTCTGAGAATATACATTTTAATGCTTAATAAATTGTTCACAGCCTTAAAAAAAACCCAGACTTGCATGGCAGAAAGAGGTAAAACACCTGTTGGCTGTGCACTCCTCAGTGTGTTTCTGAAGTTGATAAGGTGAGCAAGGAACCAGAGAACAGGGAATCCTAAAGAGGAAATAGAAAATATTAAAGTACCTTATAAGTGTGATACAAGTTTGTTCTTGTGCATGCTCTCTGCATTGTCATCAACCATGTTGAATGAATTAGCAAGCTTTTGCCTCAGGATTCTCCTGGTAGAGTTCCAATCTCCATATTTACTTAAAGTTATGAATGGATAATTGGGACAATATACAAAAAGCAACATATTCAGCATATCTAGCAGGAATTACAACAGATGCTAGGATGGAATGCAATGAGGTATTTACTGCACAGAATAATAACCGGACAAAGATGTCCATGGTGCGGGATTTCTTAGGTGTAGAAACACCACTTATTTCAGGTTTGGACCTTGCAGTGTGGCCACACATGTGGATGCAGTATTTAGAACTCCAAATTCTTCACGTTTTCTTTCTTCTTTGGACATTTTTACTGATAAATTGTCAGAGGTGCGGTAATTACACTTTTCAATAAACACTCCACCCTGCTGTAAATACCCCAGGTAGAAATGATCTTTTATTCATAATTATGATTCCTGCACATATTTCTATATGTTTGATTGATTGTAATTTAGCCTTGCACTTATAATCATGGCCTCAGTACAGTTTGGTATTTACTCAATAAATCTGCAGTACATCATGTAATACAGCTTATTTTAATACATTTCTAAGGGATGATGCCATCAACCAGAGAAGTGCACCCAGTCACACACAAGGGGTTCAGCCACATCCTGTGTACAGAGCTCAGGTATCCTGTGCCTCACCCCTTCTGGGGCAGTATAAAAGACATGCCCTGAGCATGAGATGTGCAGAAGACCCAGGCAAGTGATAGGGCACAGAGACTCCTTCACCCTACTCCTTACTCTCCTAGCATTATGAGGGCCATCCTTGCAGCTGTCGTCATGCTCCAGGCACTGATAACTGGAGGTAAGATTGACAGAACCTTCTATATTTTTGAATTGTGTAAATGCACAAAGGTGCTCATAGATATTAAGAACGTAGTGATCAGGACAGTGCTTCATTCTCACCAGAAATCCCCTGTAAGTTTAAATGTCCCCAGATGACTTTATCTACTATCACATTATTTCCAGTTTATCCTGCCTTTCCCTCTATATTTCATTCTTTATCCCAGTGTTAGACAACCTGTAATTGCAAGGGACCTTCCCCCCACCAGACTGAAAATCTGGTGCTCTCTAGGCACTCCCTTGGTGTGCTCTAGGGTGGGCTATAACTACAATGTGTCACAATGACTTGTAGTCTTGAAAAGGTACCCAACTTTACATGAGGTTCTGTACCCTGGGACTAGTCCTGCTAGCCTCCCTATGAAAACACAGTCAATAATGATCTCAAACATTGTTACAGGTGCAATGGAGGATTGAGCACAATCACCTTCTCAACACCTGTTGTCACAGTTACTGTAAGTTGGTCACCAACATACTCTTGCATGTTGGCAAGATGGAGAAACAAGTGGAAAGTGCAACCAGCAATGAATAGGCTGTCTGTGCCCGTATGACAAGACACAGCTGGAAGCAAATTCATCAGTCCCAGGCAGTTCCATGCTGGGCCACATTTTAAGTGGCATAATTATTCAGCCATCGCTGATAATCTTGAATGAAGAACTATAATTGTTAGGCGTTTCCTCCCAGAACTTGTGTCACTGTGGCTTTTAAGGTTTTTCTTTGTGTAAAAATCTAACCTATTGTCTTATTTAGCCAAGTGGTGAAATTATGAAATTGTTTTCCTGTGTTGGGCTCTTCACATAACAAACCTCCTCACAATGATGGCCCAGTTACTGTCATGAAATATGGAACAAAATCTGTACCAACAAGACGAATTTGTTCCTTCACTTATATGCTCCTAGGCTCCAACAGATATGAGACTTGTGTCCCAATTCAACTTCATAGTGTATGAAAAGGGTTGTTCAAAGTCAAACATAATCTGGAAGACCTGTGTGTAACCTCTCTATGAGATGACAACAACTACTGCTCTCAACCTGAACATCCTCAACCAACCAGCGCACAGCAGCTGAATGATCACCACTTGGTCTCCGCTCACCACCCAAACCACTGCGGCCCTCATGTCATCCATTCACTCCAGTGCCCCCACTGCCCTCTGCCCCCACCTTCTTTTTAACCTTGTACTGACCCAATCAGCACAGAACTGACCAGCATCATCAACACCTCCATCACCACGGTAGCCTTCCTGGACAGATGGAAACATGCAGAGGTCAAACCTCCGCCGCCCCCAACTAAAAAATGATCGACCAATCTCCTTACTCCCTTACCCTGCCAAAGTACTCAAGAAGGCCATCAACAAACAGCTTACTGAAGGACTGGAACAAACCATGTACTTAACACCTCACAATCAGGATTCAGTGGCAGCCACTGCACTGAAACTGATTGCTGCCACAAATGACATCAGAACCCTCTCGACCATGTGGTCCTGATCCTCCTTGACCTCTCTGCTGCTTCTGACACTGTTTCCCATCACACCCTCATCAACAGGCTCTACAACATTGGCATTCAGCAAAATGCCCCCACAAGGATCACCTCCTCCTCACAGGATGCACACAGAGCATCCGGCTGCCTCCCTTCACCTACGAACCCAAGTTCATCTTATGCAGCATACACCAAGAATCATCCCTCAGCCTCTCTTGTTCAACACCTACATGACCCCCTTCCAATACATCGTCAGATCCCACAGCCTCAACTTAATTTCCTATGTAGATGCCACTCAACTCATCCTCTTGCTCACCGAAGACCCCTCCACCACCAGAATCAACTACTGCAATACCTTGACCAACATAGCCATCTTGATGAGAGACAACTGCCTTAAGCTCAACTCTGTCAAGACATAAGTACTGATCTTCGGGCAGAACACTTCGGTATGGGACGACAGCTGGTGGCCAACAGAACTTGAACAATCACCCACCCCTACAAACCATGCACGCAACCTAGGCATCATCCTCAGCAGTGACATGACTATGAAACGGAAGGTCAACTCAGTCACCTCCTTCTGCTTCCACACTCTTCACACGTTCTACAGAATCTTCAGATGGATCCCACTCAACACCAGAAAGACCATCGCTCAGGCCCGCTTCACCAGACTCCTTGACTGCAGCAATGCACTCTATGCTGCCATCTCCATGCAGCTCCTCAAAAGACTCCAGACCATATAAAATGCTGCAGTCCAACTTATCCTGGACCTCCCCAAACAGACCCACAACACCCCTACCTCAGAAACCTCCACTGGCTCCTCATTCAGAAGATGCCAGTTCAATATCCTCATGCATGCCTACAAACCTCTGCATGATCAAGGACCAGCCTACATCAACCAGTGCCTAAACTTCCACCTACCTACAAGACTCCTGCACTCATCCTCACTAGCCCTTGTACATACTCCTCGCAACCTTCGCAGCTGTAGCCGCTCCGTCTCCTCCATCAGCGCCATAACCTGGAATGATCTACCCCACTACCTTCAAACAGCACCCTCCCAGGAGGACTTCAAGAAGACACTCAAGACATGGCTCTTCGACTGAGACGTCACATCTGCAGTGCCCAGATACCCTTAAGGGTGACAGTGCTGCGCTATACAAATGGTGGTTGATTGATTGACTGGTTGATTGATCTATCCATTTCGCGTGCTATTCCTTTGTAAAAAAACAATGTTGGCTTGACTGATATGAGCCAAGAATGTGAAATCTTTCATACAACACTACAGCAGTGCTTTGGCAGACTATCTTTTATGTTTCAGAAATACTTTCAGCTATAGGGAAATGTAACCTAGCTAGTCCAATCCCTTCTATACTGGATTACATGCATGCTGCAATTTGATTTTTTATAGCACTTTTTATCAGCATTTAATGAATTACATTCTTAATTTATATTTTACATGGGAAACAATTTGCCATCCTTTCTCCGGAAAGCATACACCTCTAAAAGCAATTTGCATTTTAGTTGTCAGACCCCCAAGTGCACCCTCCACCCCCTTAACCCCTCCGGGGGCCCGCAACGGGCCCCCATTGCAAATCCCCGCCAGCCTTTCCATGGCAGCGAAGCCGCCATGGAAAGGACTTTAAAACCCAGCATCCTAATTTGGATGGCGGTGCAGCACCGCCACCATATTGAGGCCCAAGTCCGCCCGGCCGGCAATCGGAACGATTGCCGACCGGCGGAAAAGCGGCAGACGCACTTTGCGTCCGCCGCAAAACCCCCGCCATTATAATATGGCGGGGGTAAATCGGGTGGTGATGGCGGGCGGATCGCCACCGCCTGGCCGGCGATGGCGATCCGCCCACCAACCTAATCACCCCCTTGGTTAGCAAGTCTAGACAACGGAAAAGTTCAGAAGTTCGAAAAGTACAGAAAATGGGGGAACCTAATTATAGGAAGTTTGCCTTTTCTGAGTGGTCTCCTGATTTTTTTTTAATTTTTAATTTTATAGACTCTAATTGTTTCTGGCATTATGAGTTTGTGCATTCTAACTCTGCCTTTCAGTGCCACAGTGTCTGCTCTGTTCTTAAAACTGCAATGCAAAATGCCTTCATATCATTGGTTTACTTAACTCGCCAGTATCATACAAGTAGAGAGGGGAAGGTGAAACTATTCCATGTCCTCCTGAGACATACAACAACCACAAAAGGTACAGTAGTTCTACACATGCAAGTGACTGTGATCCTAAATATGGGATCAAGTCAAAGTCCTATATGGACATTACAGAATTACTGTTCTGGTGGCTAGGGAAGTCCATCCTTATGGAAGAGGAGGTCTTGCACACATATTTGTGTCATGCTTCATCTTCGGCGACCTATCCCAACCCTGGTAGGATGGACTTGACCTCATGTTAGACTATGACCAGGAGAGAGTTATTGGACAAAAAAACTATTGAACAAAGGAGGGATATAGATCAGTGAATTAAAAATTGCTTGTAGTTCCTCAGTGTAACACCTTTATCCATTGAGGACTACAGGTATATCTAAAAACCGAAGCAAGATGGTAGGTTGACGACAATAGATCAAATCAGCTCTTTTTTAAGCCAACATGATTCTGCTTTACTCTGTAACCCTAACAGGTCTAGGGCATTCTTCAGGCCAGGCATCCCTAACTACTTTGTGGCAATTGTGTGGCCGAATTTGTTTTTATACTAAAAAAACCTAAATAGGAGAGACCTACCTAAATAAAGGTTTAGGTGAGATTAACCCTAGACTTTAGGGGATACCGGCTTCCTGGTCAAGGAGGGGACAATGTCCTTTATAGTCACACTTACTCCAAAAGGTACACCTGGCCTTGCCATCTAAACAGAGCCCACTCCTTGCTGCTGATACAGGGGAGGGGCAGCTGCTCTGTTTATAAAGACCAGTATTTATAAACAGAGCGGCTGCTCCTCTCCCTGTGACACAAATATGTGTGTGAGCCCTCCTCTTCCATAGGATGGACTTCACTAGGGATCTGGACAGTAATTCTGTAATGTCCATGTAGGACATTGACTTGGTCTCCTATGTAGGATCACAGTCACTTACATGTGTACAGCTACAGTACATTTTGTGGTTGTTGCAAGACCACCTTGTGTGGCCCTGCATGTTTTGGTAAATCTGGAGTAATGCAAGGCAGCTCAAATCTCTGTGTTGCGTTACACTACCACAGAGAGGTATTCGATGGGTGGAGCATGGGTTGTGCACACGTTATCCCATGGATTCTGAAGCACAGATTTACCAATACTGGTAGACATGGGAATGCATCAGAATGCTAAGTATTCTGAGGGGAGGCGTAACAAGGAGATATATCTTTATTTCTACTTGTTTTTACCTCTTTCTAAGTGTCCCTTTCTGCACAAAAATGATCCTGGCTGTAACTCAGGCATACATGGCACAAGGGTGCCTGTGATGGCACTTGGCCCAGTTTGTGCACCAGTGCAGGCAGTGGAAAAGAATGCACCATATCTTGATAGATATGTCACATTCATGCACTCTCCCTTATGCACAGCAAGGTATCTTGGTGCATTGTGTTGTGTGAAATAATGCCAAATATGCCAATTTTTGTTTTGGAAGGGCAGACTTCCAGTGCGAAACCTATGAGAGACATCACACAACTGCTTTGAACTACGATGTGAGTGCAAGGCAGTGAAAAGTGCTCCATTACAGGCAGAGGGGAAAATAGCACAACATCTTAATAGATATGGTGCTGTTCTGCTCTCTGCCTTTGACGCAACACAGCACATTAGCTTTGGTTACTGCTTTGTGTTGCGTCAAATCTTAGTAAATCTGCTCCTCTATCTTTAATTATCTCTAAGTATCTCAATGTCTCCTTATCTATATCTATTTATCTCTGTCTGTCTCTATCTGCCCCTTCCTAGCTATTTCTGTGCTTCTGACAGTCTTTTTCTGTCTTTGGGCATTATTACTATCTTGGCGGACATGGTTACTCTGTCACAAATGTGACGGATATCCCATCTGCCGTATTACAATTCCATTATATCCCATGGAATTACTAATACGGCGATGAGATATCCATTACGTTTGTGACGGAGTATCCCATCTGCCAAGATCATAGTCGGGCTTTTAATCGGTTACAATATTCATTCTACCTCAGTTTTTGCTCCTCTATCCCCAAGCAGCTTTTTGTGCTTATGTTTCTTCACTCTTCTACTCTCCAGAAAGCAGGAACACTTTGCCACATTTCTTGTACCCGGAAGCCCAGAACTCTCTTGTCTTTTCCATATTCCCAAAACACTTCAACGTGAAAAGTGAATTGTCCGCACTGTAAGGCTAAAGCTTCTATACTTGTTTTTAACACATATATCTCTCTATTTGAATGAATAGCAAAGTTATACAAAGAACTCTAGATTGCATTTCTTTTTTCAGCAGATTGTCTACTTTGCGAGCAGTGTTTCGCTACCGGCAGCAGCGAATGCTCAGGCGTCTCCAAGCAATGCTCTCCCGGCGTCACTCACTGCATCAAAGGGCTGGAGAATGACACACAGGGTGAGTGCCACATGCCACATATCTGTAATGCGACTCAATCGTCAACATTCTAGTCAGTGCTTAATTTTTATAATAATAAGTACCATGGACTAAGATATTTCTATACTTCAACTTTCACCTTTATTCCTGTCTGGTGCTGTCTGGCATACATTCCTCAACCTTCCAATCCCAGTTCTCTTGCTTGCCAGTTTTCAAAGTGCTAATTTGCAAACAATATATGGCAATAAGGATAGGATGACAGAATTGTGGAAAACGTTATAAAGGTATGTGGGTGACATTAGTGACAGAATTGCATTGAGTAAGCCTTGTTGTGGGAGGGGTCAGGTGTGACAGCCCATTCAAAAATATTCAGGATGAATTTTTTCTACCTACTGAATATTCATATTTGCTGAAAAACAGTGATGTAATTTTATTTTGATACACTAAACCCTTGTTTCTTTTGGGTATAACTGTTTCACGCATGCTGCTTTACCATGCCTGCTCAGGAACTCACACTGAGATCAGTTTTTTTGTTGAAACAAAACATACATTTTTGCCAACAGGGACTCAAGTTTATCTAACTTCATTCAAGGACTGTCTGGAACCCTCCCAAAAGTCAACCTGTGGTAGAGAGTTCTTCATCAAAAACTCAGTGGTTTCTTTCCAGATCAGTAGAACATGCTGTGACTCTGACTCCTGCAACAAAGGGGATGTGGAAGGTATGTACCAGAGTGTGTACTGACATCCAGTACACAGGCAATGTGCAGGGTAGATGCAGTCTGTGGCTCATAAATCTGGAATGCAGGTACAGTGTGACTCTGACATCTGTAATGGAGGGGGTGTGCAGGGTACATTCAGTCTTTGACTCTGACGTCTGTAATCAAGGGCATGTGCAGGGTATGTACAATCTGTGAGTCCTACATCTGTAACAGAGGCAGTGTGTATGGAACGTATAGTCTGTGACTTCAATATCTGTAATAGAGAGTTAGCAAAGGGCTGGTACAATATGTGACTCCGACATCTGTAACCGGGGGATGTGCAGGCATTTTCAGTAACAGAGATGAAGTGCATGGTGCATCCAGTCTGTGACTCTGACATCTTTAACACAGGGGTTGTGCAAGGCATTGCCAGTTTGTGATTCCAATATCTGTAACACAGGGATGCGTAGGGCACGTAAAGTCAATGACTCTGACATCAGTAACGGAGGGGATGTCTAGGGTACATGCAGTCTTTGATTCTGTCATCTATAACTAAGGGGACGTGCAAGGTACATAGAATGTGTGACTGTGACACCTGTGACAGAGGGGACGTACAAGGTATGTACAGTGTGCAGCTTCAACTTCTGTAATGGGAGGAATATGGAATGTTTATATAGATTGTGTCTTAGACTACAGTAACAGAGGGGATGTGGAACCTATGTGCATGAGCTGGCTGTAAGTGCACAAACTTAAGAAACACTTAGAGCTTGATTCAGCTATTCGCATGACTTCTCACCAATGGTCTTCATTACTCTATATCACTCTTCCTTGCCCCAGCTCTTAACCCCAAAATCAAGAGCATTCAGAACTCTGACCGTAGTGTAGCACAAAAATAGAGGTCAATAATATTAATCTTCATATCGACGGACTCCACAAAATTGGCCACCAATGTCTTGTCATGATAATCATACTCAAGGAAGTTATCTTTTTATAGAACACCCCACCTCACAGGATCTTCAATGCCATCAAATATTTTCCCAATGGTATGAGCCAAAGATAAAGATTTCTATAATGTAGAGTTTTCTTAAAGGTAAGTCAGAAGTCACTTGCCCCCCCTCTCTTCTTTGACCCTTAGTAAAAGTAAATCTTGCGGAGGGAGAATAGGGTTCCAGATAAAATGTTTGTAAGAAGGTGTCTTATTGAGTAGCAGGAACCTGAAAAAAAGAAAGCTGGAAAAAATCTTGGCTAAGGAGGAAAGGGGACACAAGCTACAGACTAAGCTCCAGTCATGATCATAGGACCAGTTATTACTGACCCCAAAAGGGTCCTAATAAGTCCAAAACATCGGTGGCCCATCAACGGGTGTGTTAGGGTGTTGACATGTCTCCAGCGAGTCACCACTTACGGCCCCTCACTTCTGACTAAACTGCTGTTTATTTAATTTAGCAGTGCTCATGAGTACACAACTTTCAAGAACACTGCCAAACCACAGGTCAGTCCTCTTGGCCTTTCAGGGCATCTCACTGTGTAGACAGATGTCTTGACTGCACATGTGTGAGGGGTGCAATCCAACTACGTTCCACTCATTCTGTGATATACTTTGCATGCTGG
Source organism: Calotriton arnoldi (assembly GCA_963921515.1). Classification (NCBI taxonomy): domain Eukaryota; kingdom Metazoa; phylum Chordata; class Amphibia; order Caudata; family Salamandridae; genus Calotriton; species Calotriton arnoldi. The sequence continues at coordinate 166,512 of CAWUFW010018325.1, forward strand.
CACTGCAGTGTATCCGCTAAAATAGGTCTGGCATTCAGGTCCCTCAGCAGTGCATCCCTTAGACTAATGAGGAGTGACACAGGGCAGCAGGGGTTGGGTCCGAGTCCTCTCCCAGCTTCTGATAGCACTGGAATTCCAGTACTATTAGAAAATGGGGGAATGCTTGATGTGGGTCTTCTATGAGCCTTGTCTGCCATGTCTGGGCCCTTGTTTGCAGGACAGAAATCATGCATCTCTAGTTCAACTGCCCAGTGTTGGATTGCTACCCTGCTGCTAGCAGTCAAGAGGAACCAACATAAGATAAAAAAATATTTCTGAAGTTGTTGCTTAGTTCATTTGTAAGAGTGGGTGTGAGAAGGTGAATTTGTGACAGGGAGTATGCGAGTAAGTATGTATAGGTATGTGTGTGAAGGAGTGAGAATCATTGAGAGTAGGTGTATGATTATGTTTGTGAGTGTGATTGTGCATGAATTTGACTGAATGAGAACCAATGATAGTGTATACATTTGTGAGTGTTTCTGAGTGAGAGTGAGTAAGTAAACCTGAAAATGAGTGAGTGAACAAGAGAGTGAGAAAAAGTAACTCAAAGAGTGAGTGACCAGGGTGAGCATGGAAGTGAGAGTCTGGGAGGTAGTGTGGTTATGGGTGAGTTAGAATGAGTGAATGAAGAAGAGTGAGAGAGAAAATGTGAAAGAGTGAGTATTTGCTTGAGTTTCTTCATGGGTATGTGTGAATGAATGAGAAATGGTAAGCGTGTGTTTGGGGAACACTTGTTGCAGTTACTAGCAGTAAGTGTTTTGGAATGTGTGACTGTGATTGTGTGTGAATAAGAGTGGGGGAGAATCATTGAGAGCAAATGGTATTAAATGAAATATATAATGAGTGTTTCTGTGAGTGTATTTGTTTTTGTGAGTGAGAGTGTGAGTGTGTGTAAATGAGAATTGGTGTACGTGGGTGAAAGTAAGTATGAGTGAGAATGAGTAAGTGAGAGAGGGAGGGGGAGTGAGAGGCACGAGTGAGGCAGTGTTTAAAAATGAATAAGTGGGTAAAAATGAGTAAGTGAGGGCATGATAAAAAGAAGTGTTAAAGACTGAGGTTTTGTGTGGGTGTCTTGGATTATAGGGCACACGTGGAAAATACAGGTGCTGGCATATTAGAGGTAATACAATTACTAAAGAGGGACCAACACAGCATATGTGGGATAGGAATTCAATTTTCTGGCCACGTGGAACTAAGGACTTAGTCAATGTGTCATCCTGAATAACAAAAATCAATTGTACTACAGCCAATACACAACCCACTCAACAATGTTAACATAAGATATGATTCTGAGAGTATTTAAGCCCAAGACACATGACAGGAACTCTTACTGGGAACCCAAGACCTCTTTCGTAAAGGAGTCACACACTCAATGAACACTAGAAAATAGATTAGCCATTTTAAAATGTTTCTTTTTACCCCCTATCTCATGCATATTATATGAATTGTAAATACACAGAATTTAAACAATAAAGAAGTGAAAAAATACATGAATAGTCCGAGCAACAGAAAATATTCTAACAAACGGCCTGATTAGAATGGAGGTGAACCCGTGGCTGATTCACCGCCATTGTAAGGCCAATTTCCTCCCGCCACATTGTGATGGCGGGCGGTGTGCATTGCGGACGGAAAGCCCGTCTGCCACGGGTCCAACAGCAGCAATCATTAGGCTTGCCTGTCGGACCGCCCCACATCCACAGATTGGTGGTGGTGCCTAGCAGGCACCGTCCGCCAGATTAGGATGCTGCATCCCCGCCAGCCTTTCCATGGCAGTTCAAGCGCCATGGAAATGCTGGATGGGTTGTACTTTGGGGGTCTCCCTTGTGCAGGGGCTGGTTATTTGTGCACTTGGGGGGCACCTATGCCACCTAGTGTAGGGAAATGCAAATAGTACGTTTTTAACATTGCAGCCAGCAGCACTTGCCGCAATGTTAAATGTGCCATTTGCGGCCGCCATGGTGGCGGTCACATCGTAATATCATTTGATGGACCGTCCGCCATCGTAATGAGCCCCATAGTTATTATAAATCACACTCATTTCCTAATTCTAGGCACTATGCTAGATCTAGAAAATTTGTCTAAAACAGCCCATATTGGGGTTTAAGGATGGTGCATGCTCGCACACCAGATTCAGGACAACAGAGATATTGTTCCATTTGGTATTTAGACAAAATATCGAAATTAAAATATTGTTGTACATAAATATCGTGTTTTAAATATCGTTTGTTGAAAATATCATGGTATTTAATATTGATGTCAAGAATATCGAATTTAGGTGTAGTATTAAATATCGATGTCAAAAATATCGATGTAGAAAATGTTGTTAAAAATATCGTTTTTTAATGTAATATGGTTATATTTGTAAATTTTTTATTAATAGTAATTTATTTTTCAAATTATTCTAATATTTTAATATATTTTTTGGTTAATTATTTTTTTAGGAGGGGGATTTTGGGTTCATAGGGGATAAGGGCAGGGAGTGTTTTAAAATACTTATATACAATTTAAAAAATGTAAAATAAATGTAAAAACAATACATTTATTTTTTAGGAGCCAGATGTTGGGTTTATAGGGGATAAGTGTGAGGAGTGTTTTAAAATATTTACATAAAGTTATAAAAAAATAAAAAATGTAAAAAAGTGTTTACATTTTTTTTTAGGAGCGGGATATTTGGTTTATTGGGGATAAGGGTGGGTAGTGTTTTAAATATTTACATTCATTTTTATTTTACATTTGAAATATTTAAACAAAATGTAATTTTTTTTTAGGAGTCTGATGTTGGGTTTATAGGGGATAAGGGTGGGGATGTTTTAAAATATTTACATAAAATTTTGAAAACTTTACAAAATGTAATAAAATGTATATAAACCTCCTTTAGGATTGGGATGTTTGGTTTATAGGGGATAAGTGTGGGGAGTGCTTTCAAATATTTATATAAAATTATAAAAAAATAAAAAATATTAAAAACAAATAATTTTTTTTTTAGGAGTAGGATTTTTGGTTTATTGGGGATAAAAGTGGGTAGTGCTTTAAAATATTTACATAACATTTTAAATAAATTTAAAAATTGAATAAAATGTATATAATTTTTTTAGGAGCGGGTTGTGTTTATAGGGGATAAGGGTGGGGCGTGTTTTAATATTGATAATCTAAAATTGTAAAGAAAACAAAATTTAAAAGAATTTGTTTTGAAAAAAAATTATTATGGGATGCTGTGTTTATTGCAGATAAGGGAGGGAGTGTTGTATAAAATTTTAGGATAAAAAATATATTTTTTTTAATAAACATATGTATTTTTACTTAATTGGTCAGTTTTTACGGTATTGTTGGTGTTATTATTTTTGTATTGTTATGTGGGATGTTTATTTGTATTTTGATTTTTAATTTATATGTTAAATTGTAAATATTTAAACATTTTTTATTATTTGTATTTTATTTAAGAAAATGTTTGATATATTTTAGAACTTTTAATAAATCTATTTTTTCAAAATGTTATTTGATGCAATGTTGTATTGTTGGTTTTAATTTTAAACAAGAACTTGGTATTATTAAAAATTGATGTTTTGTAGAAAAAAGTTCATTTCTTAAATTATTTTTTTTAATTTTTCTTTTTTTTTTTATATTTAATTTTTATGGATTTTCAGTTAAATAAAAATGAAAAAAAATGTTTTCTGTTTATATTTTGATAATACATTTTTATGGGTAAAAATTGATGATAGTTTATTTGAATGATGTTGTTAATGGAGTTTGAAATTAGAATTTAAAAAATTTAAAACTATTAAAAGTAAATTATATATGTTTAGTGCCAAGCACCTTCCCTGAGTTAATGTGGGTTGGAGTGGGAATAGTAAATTATATATGTTTAGTGTCCAGCCCCTTCCCTGAGTTAATGTGGTTTGAAGTGGGAATAATAAATTATGGGCCAGATGTACGACCCTTTCATTTAGCGCCTCGCAATTTGCGACTCATTGCGAGTCGCAAATTGTGAGGCGCTAAATGAAATGTACAACAGTGTTATTACACTGTTTTGCAATTCCCAATGGGGTCGCAAATTGCTAGGCTAATTAATATTAATGAGCCTCTCGCAATTTGCGAGCCCATTGGGAATGCCAGCCCTCCCAGGGATGGTGGCCTGCTGGGCTCAGCAGACCACCATGTCTGGGACTGCTTTTTAATAAAGCAGCTTTTTTTTTTTAAATGCAGCCCGTTTTCCTTAAAGGAAAACGGGATGCATTTTATTTTAAAAAATGATACGTTTTCATTTCATTTTTGAAGGGCAGTGGTCCCTAGGACCACTGCCTGGCCTTAAAAAATATTTTTAGAGACAGTCACAAAGTTGCGACTGCATTACCACCCTCATGAAGATCGCAATTGCGGTCTCAAAACATTCACACATAGCATTGCGGACGCAATTAGGAAGGGAACGCCCCTTCCTAATTGCGACTCGCAATTCCTAAATAGCGAGTCGCAATAAATTGCGACTCTCTATTTAGGAATTGTACATGGCCAACAGTGAATTTGCATGCGCAAACGGGTTCGCAAGTCCGTTTACTCATGCAAAATCACGTCGTACATCTGGCCTCATATATGTATAGTGTCCAGCACCTTCCCTGAGTTAATGTGGTTTGGAGTGGGAATAGTGAATTATATATGTTTAGTGTCCAGTAATTTTACTGACTTAGGGGTCGATTACGATGGCGGACGGAAGTGCATCCGTAGTGGTGGCGGAAAACCGTAGATTTTTCCGCTCCTGATGCGGTCATTGCGACCGTCATATTACGATGGGCCAACATAGGCCATTTCCCGACCGCCGCGGTGTTTCAGGCTCCGCACGTTTTTTCCTTACGCAAGGGTGGCGGACGGAGCCAATAGAGCAAGAACTGCATGCGGAATCACGGCCCGTCCACCAACCAGATTACGATGTATCAAACAGCCAATTCCACCGCAGCGGAAATGCCACCTCATCGCGGATGGCGGAACCACAACAACGGAGAGGAAAAGTCGAAGCAGAACACCTGCACACAACCAGAGCCGCCATGGATCCTGCTCTGCAGGCCTTTCCGCTGATCTACCTGATGCATCACCAGCAGATAAGACGCCGCCAAGCTCTACAGCAGAGGTACGTCCAAAACATTTCCACGCATGCAACCCCGGTACAACAACAACTCCTAGCAAGCGTGCAGGCAGGGCTGGCTCTACGATGTTTGTAGAAACATGTGAAATGTAATGTGTGAGGCTCCCTCAATTTACATTAGTGACACCTTCAGGGCCCCGAAGGCTGCCCTGTGCTGACTCTGCCTGGCATGCTGCTCCCCTCTCCCCCACCTACAAGCACCACTCAAACAGCTCTGATCGGGCTCAAGGTGGCAGATTTGCTTGGGGGCTAGGAGTATATACAATGCAGACTGCAAAGTGATGAAGATGCGTGCCCAGGATAGGTAGCAGTGTCGCTGCAAACAGCTACACACTTTTGCTATCACCTACTGCTACACAACCCAGGCAAACATCCATGCTGGAACAAGACAAGAGAACCGTGCTGGAAATACATCTGTACTGTACCTCAGCAACCATGACTGAAATCAAGTAGGTTCAAATAGCACATATCACCTACTGAAACAGTGCTGATGGCCACACCGCCTCTGGATAAAAATCATTTGCACACAGTACACAGTCACAACATGGAGTGGTGGGGAGGGATAAACATGTGCATGGCATACAGTGGCACATGGATTGACTGAAGTGGTGTATACACGAGAATTGCACAGGTGAGGAGTGTACATAGCAAAAAGCCATAGTGGAGTATCTCTCATTGTGTAGGCCTCAATGGTATGACTGTGACTGCTAGGAATCAGACCAACACCTATTGGAGACCATAAAGTGGAAAGTGACAGCAATGCATGTTAAAACTCACATATCATGTTTGTATCCCAGAGACATGCAGCACAGTGAGAACAAAAGTAAGCAAGAGCCAGGCTGGATCCCAAGACACACAACACAGACATTGCAGTGACACACTCTGCATACTCACAAATGATGTGGATAAGATGTAGGTGTACCCTAGGACTGTGAGGTTAAAATGATACACTGCACAGTGCTACAGCAACAACCCCAACATGTCCACAAACACTCCACAAGGTGTTTGATCATGGAAACAAACAGGCACTCATCAACTGGATAATACATGTGTGAAAGGGCAATGCTCAAGGGCACATACGCATCAACACCTCTGCTAATGACAGGACACTCACACTGTCTGATGACTCCAGTAAGCACATGTACATCCATCCATTTGACTATTAAGCCATACCTATCCAAGATGACAACACACCTACACTAGTGTGTACACATCAAGATAGATCACACATATATGTTGTACCCTGTCCACCCCTCAAGTCAACATGTAAATTGGAATAGATTCTCATGATGGAGATCAAACAAATCTGACATGTGTGAATAAGTAGAGCTCATCTCATGAACAGGACCAGAGTGGACCATCACAGACAAGCAGCTCGACCCCATCAATACTCAGAGTCAAAAGTGGACATTAGTTGCCGTAACCTCTGGTAACACATGCAATATCAACTGAAGTACATGCCAATGGGAAAGTGTGAATTCAGAGCATGGAACCGATGAACATATACACATACATTGTACAGCATCATTAGTAAGGCCAGCGACAATGCTCAGAACATAAAAACATATTTTTATTACATAAACTCAGTATCAGCATGTAAAGTGCAAAACATTAAGGGCAAAGGCCAGTCCATACTCAAGTCCGCACATGTGTGCTTTGAAATTCCACACAGATATTTTAAACACAGTCCACAGCCATGGGAATATCACCAGGATAGGGCCAGCAAATGGGCAGCTCAGGCACCGCTCAGGGAGGAATGGGGTGGGAAGGGGGACTCTGCTTTAAATTGGTAGAGAACTGGAACTGGGTGGGGGATGACTGTCTGGTGTAGTCGGAGGACTGGACCTGGGAGGGGTAGAACTGGTTGAGGTAGAGGGATCCCTGGATGTGGGACCCTGAGGGCTGGCTGGACCTGGCGGAGTCATCGCACGGGGAGGTGGTGAAATGCAGTGGGGAGGCTCAGTGGCTGATGTTGCATCTGGAGGGCTGGGCCTCACTTGCTTGGGGATACAATAGCCCCCAAGTGTTTTGGGACAAGGGATAGGTGAGGTGGCCACAACAGCTTCCTTCTACCCAGAAAGTAGAGCAGGTGCTCGTGGATCCTTCCGGGCAAAACCTTCGGATCTGGTTGTACGCTTGGGGGGGGGGCTTCTACCATGCCTCCCCTGTTTTGGAGCTACCACTAACTACCTCACTGCTTCTCTGTCCATGCTTCCTAGGGGGTGGCTTGATGGGAGTGGACGTCCTGGGCACATCAGCCCTCTGAACTGGGGGGGGGGGGTGCAGTTGTGGCACGCAACAGGCCCACGGCAGTCAGGGCAACTTCCTGTTCTGATTCAGGATCAGCTGTAGATCTTGGAGGGCTCTTGGAGGGCGAGGAATGGGAGGTCTGCAATGTGGATGCATGTTTTTTGTGTTTCGGCTTCTCTGTGTCCTGTGATGTCTTTGTGGTGGGGCTGTCATGTGTGCTCCTGGTGTGCCTTGGGGATGATGTCTCGTGTCTTTGTCGATTGGACTCCTGTTGTCGTGTGCTGAGTGGGGATGACTTGGGGCCTGAGTGCTCTGGTGTGTGTGTTCTCTGGTCAGGTGGGGTCACAGGCAGGGTGGTTGCGGAAGGGACCGGAGCCGGACTGTGAGCCTGTGACTGCAGAATGGCTGCCGTCAGTGTGGAGGCTGGACAGTCCTGTGCAGGCCACCGACGTCAGAATGGATGCCCTCCATGAACGCAACAACCTGTGACAACTTGTTGCCATGATCCTGGAGGGCATTCAGGAGCAAAGTCTGCCCCACAGGCACCTGATGCAAGATGTCTATGGCCTCCACACTGAGGGCAGCAGTGGACACAGGGGCTGGGGCAGCGGTGCCTGGGGGAAAAGATACCCTACACTTCTTAGGGCAGCAGGCACGGATAACATTTGGGGAAGCATCAGGGAGGGTGGACACAGGATGGGGTGTGGCGGACGATGAAGCAGAGGTCGATCCTCCTTTGCCCGACAACACCGAGGAGTCACCGCTGGAGTGTGATGAAGTGGATGTAGGCGTTTCTGGAGCAGACTCCTCCAGGACACTCCTGTCCCCCTCCGATGCGCTGGTCCCCTCAGTGTCGCTGTACTCCCGGGCAGCAGTGATGTCAGTAGCTTCACCAACGGTTTTGTGCCCCTCTCCTTCTCTGACCTCGGTCGATTCTGTAGGAGACAGAGGCACTGTGAGGAGGTGGACCCACAGAAAGAAAGAGAAGCAGGCGTAATTCTTGTAGACAGGTCTTTAATGTTGCTCCTTATAATGAGACCTCATCCTCCAACCAACAACAGCAACTGACAATGTTATTCAAGAACTAACATTCTATACAGATGGCATTCTAACTAAGAACCTGACTCTATGGCAACAAGGGTGAACAGGATTGTAGCATAACTTACTCTGGAGATGATGTTAGAACACCACATCACCTCCCCCTTTTTAACCAGCAAAAGAGTAAGATACACAGCATAAGAAGACATGAAACTTATTAAACACAATCTTGAAGACGAAGAGGGACTTTCCTCAACCTACTAGGCCTCCCTTCCATATGACGTGGAAGAGCGGCGGGACTGCAGGAGGAGATCTCATCAGCACATATGGAAGGACACTTGACAATTCTGCTGAGGTTCCAGATTCTATGATCTTGGGTTTTCACTGCACTCCCTAAGAGCTTGGTTACTTTTATTGGTTGACCAAACTTTGACTTCCCAACCCTTCTCTCAGGGAGTCTAACTCTAACCCAGTCCCCAACACAAACAACAGTTCTTTTCACAGCCTTCCTCGCATCAAACTCTATCTTCCTTCTCTCCATTTTCTCCAACTCACGGCTTTTCCAACCCACAGTGCGGTCAACCACACCACCAACTTCCATTCTCCTAGAGGTCACCCAAAGAGGGTTGACCTACGTACTAGGCACCCTTCCTTTAAACAGCGTGAAAGGAGAAACACCTGTGGAAGAATGAGGGGTGATTCTGTATTCACACACTTTTTTCTTGACAGCTTCCTCCCAGTTACAACTAGAGACAATGGCTAATTGCATAGCCTCCTTGAGAACTCTCACAAATCTCTCAACAACACCATTGCACTCTGGGTGATATAACGCAGCACGCTTGTGCGTAATGCTCCTTTCACTCAAAAACACTTCTACTGCACCGGAGGTAAACTGCACGCCATTGTCTGTTAAGATGGAACGTGGTAACCCCTCACTTGCAAAAAGATCATCCAAGAAACCCATCACAGAAGTCGAGTCAACAGAATTGACAATTTTTATCGCAGGCCACCTGGAAAACATGTCCACACACACCAGCACATAGCGATCTTGGGTTCTAACCTTTACTGGACCCAGGATATCCACTGCGATATCGACCCAAGGACCACTGGATTGCTGTCTGATAACCATGGGTTGCGTTCTGCACTTAAGGACTTTGTCACTGTTGGCACATTGAGAACAACAGCGCACCTGCCTCTCCACTGGACATCCATTGCAGGCCACCAATAGGCTTCCCTAAGCCTTTCTTTTGTTTTGGCTATGCCCATGTGGCTGGAATGGGCATTCTCAATCAATTTGTCACGTAGAGCTGAAGGAACAACCAGTCTACTCCCTCTGAAGAGTAGTCCATTAGAAAAGGACAACTCCTCTTTCACACACCAAAATCCCTTGACCTGATCATCACAGTTGCGCTTGTCACACCACCCATCACGCACATAGCTGATGACTTGCTGCAAAATGTGATCATTCCCTAAACTTGCACTCCATTCTTCCTCAGTCACCACACCCTCAGTTACCACACATACTTTTAAATCCTCCCCAGAGTCCTCACCAGCGGGACAGTCATCATCACAAACATCAGGAATAGCTGAACCACCGAGCCTAGACAAACAATCCGCAAGGATGTTGTTAGCTCCTGGTAGGTAAGAAACATGAAATTCGAAATCTTGCAGAGCAACAACCCATTTCCTTATTCTATGGGAGACACAATCAATCCCTTTCTTTTCAAATACTTCTTTTAGCAGCTTGTGATCAGAGACTACTGAGAAATGTTTCCCCCACAGAAACTTTTTAAGTTTGCGAACAGCCCAGTAAACCGCCAAAGCTTCTTTCTCTATTACAGAGTAGCTGCACTCGGCACCTCTAAGTGGCCTGGAAATGAATAAAATGGTGTTGTCAGCCTTTTCACCAGGTTGCAAGAGAACGGCACCTAACCCCTTGCAACTAGCATCAGTCATGACGACAGACTCTTTTGAAGGGTCAAAGCTAGATAAGTTAGGTGCCTTATTCAAACAACTTTTGATGAGGTCAAATTCATCACAACAGGACTTATCCCATATGAACTCACATCCCTTCTTCAGTAGACCTCTGACATTTTCTGTTTTTTGTGCAAAACCAGGAACAAATTTATTATAAAATTCCGCCATTCCAAGAAATGTAACTAGTTCATCTTTGTTCACAGGATAGTTGAGATTGGAGATGGCCTCAACTAGAGATGGCTTTGGTTTGATGCCTGATCCTGACACCAAGTGACCAAGATACTCAATCTCTTGGACGTTGAATTTGCATTTGTCTAATCTTAGGGTAAGCCCTGAGTCTTGCAATTTGGACAAAACTTCCTTTACTCTTGCATCATGCTCTAGTAAACTCACACCATGAACAAGAACATCGTCTTGATACACTTTGACGCCATCAATACCAGCCAAAATATTTTCCATCACTCTTTGAAACACAGATGCAGCTGATATTAAACCAAACGGCATTCTGAGGAACTTAAAAGTGCCGAAGGGCGTAATAAAGGCCGTTAGATCTTGACACGAAGGGTGAAGCTTGACCTGATGATAGGCCGATGAGAGGTCCAACGTTGAGAAATGAGTGGCACCACCTAGAGAGGACAACATTTCAGCAATGTTCGGAAGAGGATAACGATCAACAACTACTGCCTTGTTGAGCTCTCTCAGATCAATGCATAATCTTGCCTCTCCGTTGGCCTTTCGGGCCATAACCACCGGAGAGACCCATTCAGTGGCTTCAACCTCTTGAATGACCCCATTTTTCAACAGTTTGTCTATCTCAGCCCTCATCTTGTCTTTGACCAACATTGGCACATTTCTCACTTTGGCTACCTTGGGTACCGAATTATGTTTCAACTTGATCAAGTGTATATAATTTTTAAGACAACCTAACTTGTTACAAAAAACACTGGGAAAATTAGCAATCCAGGTGTTGCGATCATTAACAGAAGCAACAGAGGGTGGTTCCCTCAAACACACAGAAGGAGACTCATTGGGATCAAGATAAACACCAAGATCGCGTTGATGAGACTAGCTAATCAGGGTGTCGCCCTTCATGGATACATATATTTTCCCTGCTGTGATCCTGCTTTTAAAGTCTATAGTGCCCATGAAGTAACCTAAGAGATTGATAATTTCACCTCCATAACCTCTTGGTATTATGTCAGGTTTAAATAGCTTGACTTTTCTATACAGGTGTTCTTCGTAGAAAATCTTGGGAACCAGAGTGATTTTAGCCCCCGAGTCAAACAACATCTTGACAGAGCTATTATTAATAAGGACAGTTTCTATGGGACCATCAGACACTTGATCGTTGACCTGACAGATAAAAGGCTTGTCATCACCTTGGTTATAAATATCCACTTCCCTTACTTTCTTTTGATCCCTGTTCGATCTGCAGCATTTAGAAAAGTGACCCTTTCTTCTACAAATAGAACAAATTGTCTTCCAGCCTGGACAATCCTTAAAATTAGCTACATGCCCTGTATTCCCACAACGGAAGCATTTAACTGGAAAAGATTTATTGTAAATACCAGAGTGTATCGATTTCGAAGCAATAGGGACACCCTGGGTGGACGGCTTGACTGACTTGTCAGAAGTGACAGTTTTAATCTCTTTCACATCAGACATGGAACTCTTATGACTCTCCGTGTCCTTGCGAATAGCTTCAACGCAGGCTTTGGAGTGTTCATGCATCTTTAAAGTAGTGATCACATCTTGAAGTGGGGGATTGTCTTTCTGCCAAAGAGTTTTTTGGCTTTATCTATAGAGGAACCTAACATGAGTTGGTCTCTTAGTCTCTCATCCAGACTGCCAGCAAAAGAGCATGTCGAAGCAAGCTTGCGTAGAGCTGTGACATATTGCTCAACAGATTCATCTTGCCTTTGTAACCTCTTCCCAAAGTGGTAACGTTCTAAAATCATGCTCATCTTGGGAAGATAATGCAAGTCAATCTTTTTAATACATATTTCGTATTCATTGAGAGAGTCGGCCTCGTTATCAGGAAGATCTGGTAGGTGTTCAAACACTTCCTGTCCCTCCGATCCTAGACAATGTAGGAAAAGAGAAGACTTCCTTTCTGCGCTCAGAGAGGTACCACAAACCCTGGCGTAATTAACAAAAACTTTTTTCCTTTTCAACCAGGGTATGGTAGGTTCACCAGGAGCTGCTAGAAAAAACGGAGGAGGAGTGACATTCTGCATGGCAACAGGGGAGAAGTGATACAAAGCAAAGCACAAGTACCAAAGGAAGCGAAACTGGAGGACAAAGATCACCCTGTTATTAAAGTTGTGCAGATGAGCGTAATAATAATAATGCAGAGCAGATCTGCTTAAAAATAATGTTGAGCAGATGAGTGTAATAATAATTCAGACTAGCAACATAGTACAGATAACACACCCAAGAAATGTCACCTAAAGAAGTAACAGAAAAGTGGCACGAAAATTACTGTCACGATAATGTTTCAGCTGTGCTGTGCTGTGCTGTGCTGATACAAGGCAAAGCAAAAGAACCAAAGGAAGCAAAACTGGAGAACAAAGATCACCCTGTTATGAACGTTGTGCAGATCAGCGTAGAAACAATGCAGAGCAGATAAGCATAATTATAATGTAGAACAGAACAGTGTAATAATAATGCAGACTAGCAACATAGTTTAGATAACACACCCAAGAGATGTCACCTAAACGAGTGACAGCAAAGCGGCACAAAAATGACTGTCACAATAATGTTTCAGCTGTGCTGATCAGCGTAGGACCTGCAGCACAGGGAACTTCGTAATAAAAGAGAGCTGTGCAGATCAGCGTAGTAATAAATAATATGCGATTTCTACCTTCAGAGTGCCGGAAAAACCACAGAGAAATGTCTGACCCACACTATCCAGGAAACGACGGTCTAACACGATCCACTCTGCGGGAACAAATCCAATCAGTTTTCCCTTTCACCGTGATGAAGCTGAGAAGTCGCGTCTTGAAGTTGATGTAACCCAAACCAAAATGGCCACGGAGACGTAACGTCTTGACGAAGGGTCACGCAGGAACACGTGATGGTTGTCAAGACGGGGTCGTTAAGGCCTTGAAGTGAGGTCAGGCAGAGTCAGGCATAGGGTTGCTAAGCAACAGGAAGTAGCAACGGGCAACCCGACAGGCCTTAGCAGCCGACCCACGAACAGCAAGGAAGGTTGAATTCACAAGTGCATGAAAACGGGGATCAGCACCATCCGTTAAGCAGCAGTGAACAGCAGCATAGAGGGCCCCAAGAGTACATACGTTAACTGGCCCGAAGAGAGGCGGTCAGTGACGATGTTCCGTAGCCACCAGACCGGACCTTCTCAGGGTGAGTCCCGGGAGGACGAATTCAACAGCGATGTGAGGGAATCAGCAAAGTGGCAGGTAGACACTGATGGTGAGTTTCATCAAGTTTCATCAAGTTTTTATCATGTAGAAAGGAGATGACGAGAAGTGTTGAGTTGAGGTCTCTTGGAGCTGGTGGGTGAGTTTCCAATCGTCGCCAAAATGAGGAGGTGGACCCACAGAAAGAAAGAGAAGCAGGCGTAATTCTTGTAGACAGGTCTTTAATGTTGCTCCTTATAATGAGACCTCATCTTCCAACCAACAACAGCAACTGACAATGTTACTCAAGAACTAACATTCTATACAGATGGCATTCTAACTAAGAACCTGACTCTATGGCAACAAGGGTGAACAGGATTGTAGCATAACTTACTCTGGAGATGATGTTAGAACACCACACACTGTTCAGTGAAGTGGCCGGACCACAAACATGTTAGGCAATACCAATTGTAAAGCTTGAACTCAAGGCACACATTTGACTCTCCATGTACTGTCTGCATGTGTCTAAATATTGCTATGATCTGCTGATGCATGTTAACATGCTTATTGGACAGTCCTTCTCCATGTTGCCTTCATACTGCCAAATTGCTAGGCATGTGTAGGCAATTCAACATCACATCCTATTGTCTGAAGGCACATCGACATGCCTTCAGCTAAGAGAGCGACACATCTGAATTTTGAGGTGATAGAACCACACTCATAGTAAGTTAAAGGAAACTATTGTTAAGTGACATAACATCCCTGCATCCACTAATGTAGGTACTGCAACACAACTACTGTTGAACATTGGTAAGCAATCTGTAGATGTATCAATTACATGGAAATGCACAACATCAATCTCAAAAATCACCCTGACATGATGCTCACTGATGTTCACTTCCAGTTGATGCCACAGAGACTGACACTTATGCTGATGTTACCTGCCCACATGACAATGCAGACATTGTAGAGGCGCAGAATATCTGCACTCACCACTGAGTCAACTCAAAGGCTATTACGCCACACTAGAGACAACTCATAGGTTACTGCCTTGCTCTGGGCTGGGATTTGTGCAGTCTTTCAAGCGCAACATCACACTTTGTACAATACTCACCCCCAACTTGCTGCTGCTGGGCCCTCAGGCGCCCGTCCAGCACTGGCTGTGTCACTGCCAGGATGCGGGTCAATAGTGGGGTCATGCTCCGGCACGCCAAACGACCAGTCCGAAGAACCAGGCCCAGCGTCATTTCTGCAGCGTTTTTGCTAAGGCGGCAGATGTCATCCCACCTCTTGTGACAGTGGTTGTGTCGACGGTTAGAGACCCCTAGGGCCCGCACCTTCCGGGCTATGACCCTCCATATTGCCTTCCGCTGATGGACCTTGAGCTGTAGGTATGGGAGACAAGAGGAGATATTTGTGACACTTTGTAGAGTCTACACAAAATGACACCAAAAGCAGGATGGCATGTCCACTGCTCATGTATCTGATGCAAGAGGTTATTTCACACTAATCTAGACAGTAACAGGCCCTGTACTCTCGTGCATACTGGGCTCACCTCCATAGTATCCCTGTAGAATGAGCACACCCCATAATCAATAACCCCTGCCCAATCGAAACTTACCATCTCACTAATGTACATATGTACACGTAATGAACTCATAGAGGATATGGCACATGGAATGTGTGTCCTAAAAGAGATTCAATTGACTCATCATTGTAACTGTACTACAGATAAACCAGGTTCTGGCTAAATCGTCATTGCATGCACTCAGGGCTCAGGGGGAACAAGGCTCAACACCGTGCACTTGAACTCGTTTGGCTACACAGACTCCAACATATATACATCATCCTTTCTGAGATTCACATGTGTGATGTTTCCCAACTATGGAGCTGCAACATTGACGAGCGTGCCTTCCTCCCCATATACTGAAGTGCATCAAGTAGTACGTCTTGTATGTGAAATGCAGACGACTAAATCAGAAAGCACAAATATAGGCTTGCAGTCTGAGGCACAGAGCACTGTACAGTGACATGTTGTGAGCCTTCGGACCACCCTAAGTAAGTTTGGCATTCACTTACCAGTACCTCGGGAGCCCCATAGAGCCGGCCGTACTGTCCAAGGACCTCATCCACCAGGACCTCCAGCTCCTCTGTGGTGAAGGGACGGGCCCTCAGGTTCTCAGTACGAGCCATGACTGGTCCAGAGATGAGGTACAGCAGCAGTTTGTGGTGAGGAATGGCAGGCAGCAGTGTCTCTAGGCAAGTGACAGGTGTGGACAGTTCACAGGCATATATATAGTGCCCAAGGCTCGTTCCAATGTGGCTCTGCTGATGCCATTGGCCAGCCTGGTTCGCATAATTCAATTGGGGCAAATGCCGGTCCCCGCAGTGGTGGAGCACGCCTACTGCGAGTTTCAAAAATGTAAGCCGCTGGCGGTTCACATTGGCTGGTGGCTATTCCTCATAGGCGGTGACGCACCGCAGAGGTCAGGAAGCGGTGCACGCAATCCTGCATCATACAATTGGGGCCTATGCCGGTCCTCGCAGTGGCAGAGCACGCCTACCGCGAGTTTAACAAATGTAAGCCGTTGGCGGTTCTCATTGGCTGATGGCTATTCCTCATAGGTGGTGACGCACCGCGGAGGTCAGGAAGCGTAGCACGCAACCCTGCATCATTCAATTGGGGCCAATGCGTGTTACTGCTGTGGATGCCAGGTACCACGCCTGTAAACACATTTTGCATTTCCATTCTCGCTTTGCAATTGCATCACTCATCCCAACACATTAGCATAAAGTGAAATGTGCACCCTGTTAAGGTATCATAGAATGTGACCTTTGAGTTAAGTCTTCACACACATGGTATGTCCAAGAAAAGGACAGTGAAATGACAATCTTCGTTATGTCTTGTGGCCAGCATGGTATGAAATGAGTTAAGGAGTCGAAAAGGACAAAGGCCTCTCGCACGGTACTAATGTTGTGTATTGAAATATTGAACCTGTGAACACTGTTTGAATACCACTTGCTAATTGACTGTCTAAATTTTGGCCATAGGTTGTCTCATGAAGGGCCAGTGATGTTGAATAATGTTTTGTGTTGTCCATTGGACGGAAATCAGACATACTTGTAAGCTCTACACTTTCTACACACGTACTGCTGTGGCATGTTGTGTGCCTACCTGCCATTGCTTGCATATGTTTTCACACATGTCATAGGAGAGCACATGTGTTACAAACAAACATCACTTTGTCCGACCTAATTGCTCATTTTCAGCCAGGTGTGCATGTATACACAATCCAAGTGTATTTGTTTACCATTTTGGTGAGCATGGCAATGCCTGTTACGCAAAATCCTCACACAGTCACGATGTACTGATCACATTATGTTCATATTTGTCTGTCCACTGTGCTGCTTATTCAAGTATTGTTGCTCCAGGTGACACTCAGTGGTCTCATTTCGTAAAGTTGATGTGTATTGTGGGACTGAAGCTTGAGGTCGTGCAATGACAGCAAATAATGCAACTCAAGATTGATGCTGTTAAACACATGTGCTTTGCCATACACCCACAGGGCTTCTCACACTTTGATTTGGCAGTGTACCACATGTCATACACATTGACTTATTTTGATATTGTAGTAGTTAGTATGTTGAGTGAGTGGAGGAAATGAAGGTCTGTATGCAGGTCACTTGTGCATTTAACGTCTTCAAGAGTCATGTCAATGTTGTGTTTGTCTGAGTCTTTGGTTAAGCTGTTTCACACATATCATCTTTTCCCATCTTTTGCATGTGTCCTCTGCCAGAGTACAAAGGAGGATCCAACCAATTTAACGCCCTGTACCAGTCCTGGCAATGATGGAGGACATTGAAATCATTAGGAAATTCCGTCTGGATCGCCTCACACTGCGAGAGCTATGTGCTCAGTTGGAGCCCCATTTGAAGCCCAACAGAACATATCCTGCTGCATTGTCTGCTACAGTCAAAGTGATGGCTACACTGCATTACTTTGCCACTGGGTCTTTCCAGTACACCATGTCCAGCGCCGGTGGGATGTCACAGCCTATGTTCAGCATGGTGTTGCATGATGTCCTGTCTGCATTGATGACATACAAGAACAACTACATACACTTCCCAAGGCGCAATGAATTGGCATCTGTAAAGGGAGATTTTTATGAACTTGGACGCATCCCACATGTTGTGGGAGCCATTGATGGAACCCACATTGGCCTAGTTCCACCACAGGCACGTGAACACATATATAGAAATCGCAAGCATTACCACTCCATTAATGTGCAAGTGGTATGCCAAGCGGATCAGATCATTTCACACGTGTGTGCAAAGTATCCCGGTTCGGCACATGACACTTACATTCTGCAGAACAGCAGCATACCACAATTGATGTCAAATCTTCACCCAGAGCGTGCCTGGCTTGTGGTGAGTGGGCTGTGTCAATGAGTGTGATGTATGTGTGACATGCTGCTCTCCTCACATATTACTGTTACATTGTTTGTCTGTGTTTCTCACAACTAGGTGACTCAGGGTATCCCAATCTTCAGTGGTTGCTGACTCCACTGTGGAATCCAACTATGCCCGGGGAAGTCCACTTCAATGATGCCCATGAGTGTTCACGTTGTGTGGTGGAGCGCACTTTTGGACTTCTAAAGTCTAGATTTAGGTGTCTGGACAAGAGTGGTGGTGCACTTCTCTACTCACCCCAGAAGGTGTGTCAGATAGTAGTCGCCTGCTGCATGCTCCACAACCTGGCCTTGTGCAAAACGATCCCCCTTATTCAGGACGGTGAGGAGCAGCAGAAGCAGCCCTCCGCTGCAAACCCACACATGCCCAGTGACGATGATAGTGGTGAGGAAGAAGGTCTTGACCTGCGTCAACAGCTCATCGCCAACTACTTCCATTGAGTGTAAGTTAGCATTGAGCAACTATGACTGTGTCTGTGCGCTTTGCTGTTGTATGCCAAACTTGGAGGATTGTTGCAGGGATTCTAACCACAGACAGAACTATGCGCAGGATCATAGGACTTGGGCAGGCAGGGACTGAGTCATCCTACCACCTGAGTACCCATGAGCACAGGACCGAATAGCTATAGTGCCTCATTAGCTCTCCTACTCACTGACAGTGAAACAAGCGTTTATACACCCCAGGACACAACACTTTCAGATCTCTCAGGAATCACGGTAACAAGACATAACCTGTCACTCTTATACTTGTCCACAATAAGATCAGTTGAAGACAAGAAACTTTTTCAAATGTTTATTACATCTAACGAGTCCTAACATGCAGTATACGTGCCACAACAAGCAGAATAATGCATAATACAAAAACAGTCAGCATAAAAACATGTTTATATATCATGAAGGGAGATGTCACATTAACAAGCCCTCAGGAGGAAGACCTACGAGCCTATCACCCCTCCCCTTGCTAGAAGAAGTCTGTATCTGTCACGATTCTATCACCACTCGGGAGGGACACAAACATACAGAGGACTGGTGGACTGTGCCCCTTGAAACCAGTCCTTTCCTTTCTTTCCAGCCAGATGACTGGGCCACAGAACAAAACACCCGCGGGACGAGGACACCTTGTTTTTGAGACCCGGTCCCTTTAATTGGGATACATCGCCAGAAGACGCCGCCCAAAGGTCTGACGTTGTCCTCACCGGACCAATAGAAGGAGGCCGGAATCGTGACAAGGGAAGCGAAGGACACGGAAGACGCAGAAGAGAGGCGAGTGTGGAGTTCTCGGGAGATCGTACAGAGATGCCAGAGAAGGGACGACTGCTGCAGACTACGATTCCGGTGGGACCAGTATCATCGGGAGAGCCAGGAGGCCAACGGAACTGTGCTGTGCCCAGCCACGCTCCTGGAGGAGCGTGGCTCACACAGGTACAGGAACGCTTTAAAGGGTGGGTCGGGAGGAAGGGGAAAGCCGACGAGTGAGGCGCCTCTCCCTGTCCTGAACGTTACCCGGTTCCTGAGCACTGCTACACGTCCCTAGACGTCCGTCACCGCACGGGTGGTCCCTCACTCCCTTCCCTTCTTTTTGTTTATATATAGAGGGCCTCACATATTTCTATACCTTCTCTTCCTTTATCCGAGTATCCTGGCTGAGCAGAAAACCCGGAGGACGGAAGGAGGAAGGAGGAGCCCTTAAACAGAGAAACAAGAGCGGATAAGAAGTATTATCCGAGTACCAGAACTCTGGCTTCGCATAAGAGAAGAGTGTATCGTAAAATACAGCCCTGTTTAAACCGACCTTGTGTGCAACACGATCCTTGCTTACCGTCACAACTGGTGGGGAATGCGGGCAACCTGTCCGTTAGTACTGAGATAATGGACGCCCTTATTCAGCATTTGATAAAAGGACAGGAGAAGTTAGGATGGGCCATGGAATGCCAAATGAATTCGGCACAGGCCGACAGGGACATTTTCAAGGATACTATGGCAGCCCAACTAGAAGAGCTACAGAAGGTAGCTGCAGAACAGACCTCTAGAAGGACCCGGGAAACTCGAAGTACACCCCCTCAGGGACTCACAGGCATTTTCCTCCTGAAGTATATAGCAGGGGAGGATCTAGATGCCTTCCTCCTTAATTTTTAAAGGGCAGCCAGAGCATGCGGTTGGCCCCTCGAGAAGTGGCCTTTCTTCCTGACTCCGTTGTTGATGGGGGAAGCCCAGGTTGCCTATCAGGTAGCGAATTCCACGGGTAACACTCCATAAGCTGAGATCAAGACCATTATTCTGGATCATTTGGGGATGGACGCTGAGGCGTACAGGGTACGCTTCCGGAGAGAAAAGGGCAACCCTGGGGAGAATCTCAAAACCTTGTTCTTTTGGCTTAAGGCAGCTGCGGATAAATGGCTGAGACCCTTAGAAAGCACTAAAGAAGAAATAATGGATCGGATTTACCTTGAACAATACCTGGAAGCACTTCCTTACAACACTCAAAGGTGGTTACGTCAACACCCAGACCTTACTACGGAACAAGCGGTCGAAATGGCTACTACATTTTCCAGGGCCCAACCCCGTGCTCTAATATGGGAACCCGAAAAACCAACTCGTCCCCCACAAGGGAAGTATGAGAAACGAAACAACAAACCCCCACCGGAGTTGCCTAAGCCGCATCCTCAGAGGCATGAAATTCCTCCATACAAAGGGCCCCAATGCTATGATTGTGGCGACTGGGGACATATAGCACAGTTATGTCCCCGGAAGAAATCCACCGAGGAACACATGGAGGTTGGATATATCCCGAGGTCCATTCTGTACACAGCGGAACTGGGGAGCGCTTTCTATGTAAGTGTAAAGATGAACGGGCAAGCGGTTAAGGCCCTATTGGACTCTGGGTGTAGACAGTCTTTCATGCAGGGAGACCTAGTACGTCCATCACAAATCCTTCCCGAAGCCTTGGTGCACATCCAGTGTGTACATGGGGACGTGAAGCCTTATCCTGTAGCCACTATTGTCCTTACCCCGAAAGGTGGGTCCCCCTATACTGTCAGGGTGGGTGTATTGGCAGAACTACCCGAAGAGCTAATCATAGGGACGGTCAACCCAGGTTTTCTCAGGATGTTCCTCTCTACAGTACATAACCAGAAAGAGAGGGAAAAGAGGGCTGACCCTGGTGTGACTTCCCTACCAGCCCTTATAACCCCAGAACCGTGGCTCCTTGATAGGAATTTTAAGTTCGCTCAGTTTAATTACCCAACCCTCCAGTATGCCTGGCAGAGTGCCCAAAACCACAACGCTAACCCTCCCACGACTTATCCCCATTCCTTCACCAAAAACGGGTTACTATATTGGAATGGTACAAAAGGGGAAGCCCCACAGTTACTCGTCCCGCTAGCCTTCAGGGACCAGATCCTTTTCTTTTCTCACTCTCATCTCACTGCAGGTCACATCGGTGCTGAGAAAGTCACCCAGAATGTCTTAAGACATTTCTACTGGCCTGGGGTATATGGGGACATAAAAAGACACTGTCAGGAATGTGAGACATGCCAGAAAAAGAATCCGTATCATCCTCCCCCGGTGCCTTTACAGCCTTTACCAGTGATAGGCACACCATTCGAGAGGGTGGGTATGAACCTTATAGGTCCCCTACCAAAAACCCGGAAGGGACACCAGTATGCCCTGGTAATTGTGGACTACACAACCCGCTACCCAGAGGCTTTTCCTTTCACAACCCCCACCACCCACAACATCTCAGACAAACTTATCGAGCTCCTCTCCAGAGTAGGGTTCCCACGGGAGATTCTAACTGATCAGGGCACCCCTTTCATCTCCCGGCTTATGAAAGAGGTTTGTAAGACTCTAAATCTTAATCACATTAAAACATCAGTAAACCATCATCAAACTGATGGACTGGTAGCGAGATATAATGGGACCCTGAAGCTAATCCTCAAAAAGATGCTGAGCAGTGAGGGGAAAGGGTGGGACCGGCTTCTCCCTTTGGCCCTATACGTGATCAGGAGTCAGGTCCAAAGCAGTCTCGGGTGTTCCTCTTTTGAGATGTTGTATGGGAGACAGCCGAGGTCCCTCCTAGAAATGACAAAGGAAGCCTGGGAAAGGGAGGAAGCAGACGAAGCCCGGGGTTTGCTCGAGTACACCTCAAATCCAGAATAGGGAAGTTACGGGATCTTGCCTATTTTCACCTGGAGAGAAAACAAGAAAGACAAAAACACTTTTATGATAAGGGAAAGAAGTGGCGGCGGTTGTCCATCAGTGACTGGGTTTTGGTGTTACTGCCCTCCTCCTCAAGTAAGTTCAAGTCGGAGTGGCTGGGCTCCTATAAAATAGTGGGAACCGTGGGGAAAACCAGCTACAAAGTTCAAATACGACCTTCCCGGATACAAACGTATCACATAAATCTACTGAAAAAATGGTTAGGACCCCTGCCTACCTCAGCCCATCTAACCCTGCCAATGTCTAAAACACCCTCTTGTACTCTGGACCAACTGGTAGTAAATCACGCCTTGTCAAAACAAGAGAGACAGTCACTGGATGCTGTCTTGGGTTCCTTCGCTTCTATGTTTTCAGATGTCCCTGGAAAAACGACCCTCATAGAACATGCTATCGAGACCTTACCGGGTAAAACATCCAGGGCCCCGGAGACAGGCTGTTCGAAACGAGGTCAAAAGCATGCTGGAAATGGCGGTCATTCGCCCTTCCAGGAGCGAGTGGTCCTCTCCTATAGTAATGGTTCCCAAACCAGACGGAACCACTAGGTTCTGCATGGACTTTAGAGCCCTCAACTCCATCTCCAAGTTTGATTCCTACCCAATACCTAGGATAGACAAGTTGATCGAGAAACTGGGAGTGGCACGCTATATAACCACCTTGGACCTTATGAAAGGGTATTGGCAGGTCCCGCTCAAAGAGTCAGATAGAGAGAAAAACTCTTTTATTACACCTGATGGGTTGTATGAATTTATCGTCCTCCCGTTCGGTCTTCACGGAGCGCCAGCCACTTTCCAGCGCTTGATGAATACGGTGCTCTGTGAACACCAGGCCTTCTCATCGGCCTATTTGGATGACATTGTGGTGTTTAGCCCCACATGGGAGAGCCACCTAAAACACCTACACCAAATACTACAAGCTTTCTTGCAGGCTGGACTCCACATCAATTCAAAAAAATCCCGGGTAGGATTCCAAAAGGTCCGATACCTGGGGTATGTACTGGGACATGGGGTGATAGCCCCTCAGGAAGAAAAAGTAAGAGCTATCGTAGAGACCCTGTTTCCAACAACGAAAAGAGAGATGAGGGCTTTTCTGGGGCTACTTGGATCTTATAGACAGTTCATAGCCCAGTATTTTGAGATAGCGGCACCCCTTACAGACGTTCTTTGTAAAGATGCAAAGCAACAGACACTGCTAAATCCCACAGACGGAATGTTGGACGCCTTCCGTCAACTGAAAAGAGCCATTACTTTCCAGCCCTGTGTTAGCCTCTCCCGACTTTAACAAACCCTTCATCCTTCACACTGATGCCTCTGGCTATGGTCTGGGAGCGGTACTGTCACAGTTCTCACCAGACGGTGTCAACCACCCTATTCTCTTTATTAGCAGGAAGCTATTTCCCCGCGAGAAGAAATACCCCACAATAGAAAAAGAATGCCTTGCAGTGAAGTGGGCTATTGACAAACTGAGATATTGTCTGGAGGGCAACCCTTTCACCCTGTATACAGATCCTGCACCCCTCCAATGGATGAGCAGGAACATGGGCCACAATCCACGAGTCCTGCGTTGGTTCCTGTCCCTCCAGCCCTTTTCTTTCGAGGTGAAACATCGCAGGGGTACCGACAACGGGAGCGCTGACTTTCTATCCAGGGTGTTCCCTCTCCCCGATCGGGAGAATCCTAGGGGGGAGGTGTGTCACGATTCTATCACCACTCGGGAGGGACACGAACATACAAAGGACTGGTGGACTGTGCCCCTTGAAACCAGTCCTTTCCTTTCTTTCCAGCCAGATGACTGGGCCACAGAACAAAACACCCCGCGGGATGAGGACACCTTATTTTTGAGACCCAGTCCCTTTAATTGGGATACATCGCCAGAAGACGCTGCCCAAAGGTCTGACGTTGTCCTCGCCGGACCAATAGAAGGAGGCCGGAATCGTGACGAGGGAAGCGAAGGACCCAGAAGACGCAGAAGAGAGGCGAGTGTGGAGTTCTCGCGAGATCGTACAGAGACGCCAAAGAAGGGACGACTGCTGCAGACTACGATTCCGGTGGGACCAGTATCATCGGGAGAGCCAGGAGGCCAACTGAACTGTGCTGTGCCCAGCCACGCTCCTGGAGGAGCGTGGCTCACACAGGTACTGGAATGCTTTACAGGGTGGGTCGGGAGGAAGGGGAAAGCCGACGAGTGAGGCACCTCTCCCTGTCCTGAACGTTACCCGGTTCCTGAGCACTGCTACACGTCCCTAGACGTCCGTCACCGCACGGGTGATCCCTCACTCCCTTCCCTTCTTTTTGTTTATATATAGAGGCCCTCACGAATTTCTATACCTTCTCTTCCTTTATCCGAGTATCCCGGCTGAGCAGAAAACCCAGAGGATGGAAGGCGGAAGAAGGAGGAGCCCTTAAACAGAGAAACAAGAGCGGATAAGAAGTATTATCCGAGTACCCGAACTCTGGCTTCGCATAAGAGAAGAGTGTATCGTAAAATAAAGCCCTGTTTAAACCGACCTTGTGTGCAACACGATCCTTGCTTACCGTCACAGTATCCCAAGATCTCAGGGCTTTTTCAGCAGACCCCATTCCTCAGCCTATAGATAGTGAAATGTACATCACATGTGCTGTGTTGCTCTTCTCTCCGGAAGAATCCCTCTCCAGGTGTGGGGCACCTAGCCCTCCTCCCCATATTATCAAAAAGGCACCCGTGGGCTCTAGCAGCTGCAAGAGTTTGTTGAGTCTGGGTGCTAGGGCCTGACCAGAACAGAATAACAAGAGACATTATTTTACGACCTTGGACATGATGTACAGACTGTACTCCAGGACCGCACAGAGAACAAGCTCTGCGGACAGTTCTCATGTGAAAGACATAAACAAAGTTACTTGCAAAACAACTAAGCCAATTATTAACGTGCGCTAAAGCTACATAATGTAAGCCGGGCTCATACTATGTGACAATGTCCACAACGGCCATTTAACAGCCTCCCCTTGCTCAGGTCTGTGGTACCAAGCAAAACAGCCTGCAAAGGTAAGCAGAGTCAAAGCGAATGCAGACAGGGCCAAGGTTTGAGATAAATCAAGTGAAATTTCTGAAGGAGGCGAGAAAAGGTAAAACAATATTGAATTCGTTCCAAACAGTTGTGGATGCTGTTAAGTAGTTACGAATCCAAGAAAGCACCTGCAGCTTCGAAGGCAAGAAGTTCCAGAAGACGATCAGAATCAGCTTCAGCAAAAAGGACCGCCATCCAATCCAGTAGTATGAAGGAACAGATGTGCTCCTCGCACCCCGTGGACGAAAGGAGCATTTCAGGGCAAGCGGGTAGAGGTTCGAAGGCATGGCACAGGAGACATTGCGCAAATGCACATGCGCAGCTGGCAGACCATCTGCCACGTTGTAAGGCAACCCATAAACGGCTATCCCCGGAACAGTCCTGGTCGTGGGCCAACAAAGGACCCACCCACAGGTCATAATCCAGATCAGCAAAAGATGTGTTGGAAAGGCAGACATCCATGGCCCATTGAAAGGGGCATATGCGACAGTAGAACACAGGTTGCACGCAGGTGAAATAGGCATAGCGGAAGGTTAGCCTATAACTGATGCAAAGCACAGCTAATGGCAAAGATCCGAAAATATGCAGCATTCGTTCACAGTACAATTGCAACTGACCGGGGTTGGGCTGGACCACAGGACGGGCAGCCATTGTGTAAGAGCTGTATGAGAACCAGCACTCTGCAGAACAGCCAATAGAATGATTCAAAACCGCCAAATGCACTTGAAATATTCTATGAATGTCCTCTGGTAGTACTCCTAAAATAGTCTGAAACGAAGTAACAAGGCCATAGCCCACAAGTTAAAAATGATATGTGCGAGGCCTTCAGTATCAGAAGTTTTTGATATTTGGTGTATCGGTTCCCCAAAAGGAAGTGGGAGAGTCTTGTTTAGCAGTGACTGGATCTCGCAGGACGTTAAAGCCACCTGCAATTTGAAGGTCTCGGGCTGATGTGAGAGCGCCTTCTTGTAGAAACAAATGCGCTTTCAGCCTGCTTAACTCTTTGAAGTATGCTTTCATAGTGGGAATGTGAGGCCACAACTAGCTATCAACATTCACCTATGGGGGAGTGAACAGTACATTGCTACAGCAAGTGACACGTTGTGAAACTGTTACTGTATACGGGAGGCCTGCCCGTAAACCGCAGCTGTTTGTGTTATTAAGGATTAGATGACTTCCGTAAAAAAAAGGAGATTTAGCGTGGAACTGTTGGCTGGGACTGGTGTCCATCTATGAAAACAGGCAAAAAACAACAATGATACCTTACAAGCCCCATGTGACTGTACTTGACTTACTGACCACAACACTGTCCCCAAATGACATTGAACAGGATGTGTTTGGATGCTGGCTCTTGTTGGCACACTGCTAAGGGTTACATTGTGCAGCGCTGTGTGAGTTTTTACCAGTTACGTCATGTCCATGTTGATGGTAGTAGGGGGATGGTAGGACACTGCTTCACCTCCCAGCACAGTTCACCCCTTGGCATCCGGGTAAATGCACTTAAGTTAAAATTGCTTACTTGAAATGTAGCTGAAGTATTTCACCAAAGTTGGACAGGGAGAGGTACAGAGAGCTGAGAGGATTGTGGCAGCTTTCTCAGCTGACAAAGATTTTCAGTTCCTTATCTCTAATGATGAAGGATAATATCCAGGAACACATGTGACTAGAGATTCACAGCACTAATCTGCAACAACCTTGGTGAAACACTTCGCCGGAAAGTCAAGTAAGCTTTTCAAATGAAGTGCATTTACCATGCTGCTAAGTGTTGAACTGTGCTGGGAGGTGAAGTACTGTGCTCCCATCCCCCTTCTGTCCATGGTGATGGTGTTGTCCAGTGTGATCTGGAATGCTTCTTGTACAGTGTTGCCTAGTGCTGTGCCTTAGCTGTCATGCCATCATATGTCAACTCAATGTTATTTTCTTGTGTCGTTCTAGGTTCCTCTGCTCTCTCAATGGATTGTCACATTCAAATCTTGTGATACATTGCAGTGTGAGTTAACATGCAAATTACTATGACAAACATGGTACTGACACAAAGGCATAGTGGTGTGAAATGTGTTTATTTAGACATGAGTGACAGGTGAGGGATGAAGTTGAAAGTGCTGGTACATGGATACTCTGGGTAGAACACATAATGGTGGAATTCCACAGTCCAACAGAACACTCCCAACATTGTGGCAATGTGGGATTGGATCTACACCAAACTCAATGCTCTGTGCAACACTGGTGACATCAACGGTGGCTAATAGAACTTGTTTCGGAAGGTGCTTTACCACGTGATCCTCCAGTGGTCTTTCTCGGACGTCCCCTCTGCCGTTTGGCAGGGGGGGAGCCTGCTGCATGATCAGAGGTGTCTGAGGAGTCTGTGCCTTCTGCCTCACCCCTCCCTGTGGCCACTGTTGAGGTGTTGTGAGTATCATCATGCTGGCCACTGGGAGGGGGTGTCGCTATTTGAGCAGCATGGATGTCCCTCAGAACACCCACAAGCTGGCCCATGTACTCCACAAGTTGTCCCAAGTGTGTGTCCATGGACCTTTGCAGCAGGCGGAGTTCCCGCAGTTCTTCCACAACCTGGCCCATCTGTCCCTGGTTTTGTTGGTATGCACTAAGGACTGTGTTGACAGTGGCCAGGGCCTCAGTCTCAGTGTTCTCCTGTGACTGTCCCCCAGTTGCCCTCCCACCTCCCTGCAGACACGGACCTGTGACGTTGCCTGTCAACGCCCCTGCACACTGTCCCCAGCGTTTCCAGGCTGGCTGGTGGTTTTGTTGCCAACTGCCACGGGGACAGTGTTGGAGGCAGCGGTAGTGATGTTGGAGGTGGCTACCGCACAGGTCGTTGTTGCAGGGGTCAGCGTTGTTGCTGCTGTTGTGGGAGTCATGGTCATGGTGGGGACAGTGAGGTCCTGAGACTGATCTTGCATGGCCACGCCTTAGGGGCCAGGTTGGTCCTCCTCGTCTGAGAAATGGAGAGAATCAGCATCCGAGAGGTCACCTTCCTGGGGGGGAGACTGGCTCGGCTCGTTGGTCACAGTTTCGCCTTGTGTTGATATTGAATCACTTGTTGAACCGAGGTTATATTGTCAGCATATTCAGTACACAGCACAACTTTGATGTTCATGTTTTGCACATTTCATTTGAGATGACATGACTTTGACATTGACATTACTTGGCATTCATAACAGTTTGTCAGCAGTCGAACATGATGTAGAGGTACATACATTGTTCGTTAGCAATGTTACATGGCTGAAGCAACAATTTCATATGTAGAGATATTGTATTTACAAGGACATGTCCTCTGTTAGCAACTTGTTGCTCATCCACTTCAGTTTATGCAAGGGTATTTGTGACTTTTCTATGAGTATCTGTCTACTATGCTGCCACTTCATGATTTCTGTTGCTTGGTTTTTTACTGACTCTCGCGGTAAGCGTGCTCCGCCACTGCGGGGATCGGCATTGGCCCCAATTGAATGATGCAGGATAGCGGTGGACTCTTCCTGACCTCCGCGGTGCGTCACCGCCTATGAGGAATCGCCATCAGCCAATGGGAACCGCCAGCGGATTACATTTTTGAAACTCGCGGTAGGCGTGCTCCGCCACTGCGGGGACCGGCATTGGCCCCAATTGAATAATCATGTTTTGCACTTTTCATTTGAAATGACCGGACTTATGAAATTGCCATTACTTGGCCTTCGTAACAGTTTGTCAGCAGTTGCACATGATGTAGAGGTACATAAATTGCTCATTTGCGATGTGACATGGCGTAAGCTACAATTTCAATTGTAAAGATATTAAGGTTCCAAGGACATGTCCTCTGGTAGCAACTTGTTGCTCATCCACTTCAGTTTATGCTCGGATATTTGTGTATCTATCTAGTATGCCGCAAATCCTAGATTTCTGTTGTGCTTTTTGTACTGACCTCCTGTGTTTAGTGATGTGTGACTGAGTCTCCATGCATGTGTTGTTTTGATGTGAGCCTTTATGCTTTGAGACAATGTGACTTGTACATTGGATTTTGGCCATTGCGATTCAGGGATTTGCTTTGCAGTTACATGTGACTTGCTCAATGGCACTGTGATTCATGTGACCTCTCAATGGCATTATCTGTGTGTGCACTGGCTACAACTTATGGAGCTTTACAGGGTTGGCTGACAAGTGCGGGATGTGGTGGTCATGTAGCTCCTTGCTGTTTGGGAGGGAGTAGAGAGGGCCTTGTGGGAGTTGTGGTCTTGCAGTCAGATCTCAACAACCTCCTCCCCAGTGAGATGGCTACCTACCTGTTAGGTGAGTCAGTGTGAGGAAATGCTTGCCTTGTGAGACATTCATATTGAAAGCGTGCATTCTACATGAGTTTGACTTGGTCTGGCAATTGAGGCTCACTTGTTCTGCAGAACAGTTCATTACAGTGGGATGTGATCATTTTGTTTGTACTTACCAGCCTCCACTCCCCCCTCGATTCTGGTGAGAATCTCGGGATGCAGTATGGCAATAACGTTCTCCTCCCATTCAGTGAATGTTAGTGGTGAAATGAGAGGGCCGCCACCAGTTCTTTGGGCCGCCTCGTGGTTCCTCTGTGCCCGAGCCTTGACCCGGGCCTTGAGGTCGGTCCACCGCCTTTTGATGTCATGCAGTGTGCGTAGGGTGGTCCCTACTGCATTGACTTTGTTGTAGATCCTAGCCCACATCTGATTTTTGCACACAATGGGTGTCTGTTTGACCAGTTTCCCATACAAATGTGGTTTTACCATGATTATCTCATCTACCAGCACTTTCAACTCTGTGTCTGAGAATGTTGGCATTTTGGGATTGGCCATTGTGCAAATAAATGTAAGGTGCAGGGTGCAAGGTGGTGATGAGGATGTGTCAGGTGTGTCAGGTGTGTGGATGTGAAGTGGTGGTGTGTGGAGTTGTGTGGGTGTGATCGTGTGCTGTGTGCCAAAATGGTGTCCTGTCTCTCTCTGTGTCTCTGCCTCTCTCTGTGCCTATTTTGCAAAGGATGCTGGTCCAGGAAGGGGTTGGTTTAAAAACTGTGGTATGTGGGTGTGTCTACATGAGTGATGACCACCAGGTGTATCTTCCATGCTGACCATGGCTTTCATTTCAGGAATGCATTTGTGGTGTGTCATTGGGGCGTGTCTGATGTTATTGAGGGCTGCGGATAATACAGGCACACTTTGAGCATTGTAATGAAGTTTGTACCGTCCACCATTCATTTGGCCTGAGTGCGACCACGGTGGTCGGTAAAGCCATGATCGTTACATCAGCTCCGCTTTCTCATCGTAATTAGCCGTGTGGTCATTCCGCGGGAGGTGTGGCCTTTTTGGTCCATTGATCAGCTTTCCCCGACCGCATCGGTTGGATTTGCAGCTTTTCCAACCGTGGCGGACGGACTTTTGTGGATTCCATCCACCGCGGACAGACTTTACGTGCTTTCCATCGTAATATGACCGTCGGAAATGACGCGGTACAATCAGACGTTTTTTTCCCGCAGGCACGGCGGTCGGAGGGATTTTCCGTCCGTCATCGTAATGATCCCCTTAATGTAGGTTTTAATAGTAATAGTATATCATATATGTTTATTAATGTAATAATTATAAACATATTTTGTATTTAATAAATAATTTTTATTGCAATTTTGATATATGTAAGTTAAAATATAAAGTAAGTAAATAAATAGATTTGTATTTAATTTTCAATTTATATTTATTGAAAAAATCAAGAAAATTAATTTAGTACACTTTATTTTATGTAAAATATTTTGTATGCATTTTTTCATTTTGCAACATATTTTTTAATTATTTAACAAAAATTATAACATTTTAAAACATAGTTTATATTTCACATTTTTATTTTATATAATGGAAAAGTTTGGAAACATTCATTTTTATCAAATGGCAAAATATTAATTGGGTATTTTGCATACATATATTCATTTTATTGTTATTTGGTAACATTTATACAATTGTTTATATTTTTAAAATATATATTAAATAATTATATAAAGTGTATATTATTATTTAATATATTGTGTTTGACATTTTTGTGTTATGTTTTCTTTTTTTATATGTTTCATATTAAATAATATTTTTTTTTTTATATTATTATTTCATGTATGAGAAAAATACACATTACATAGAGGCTCATTAAGATGGCAGACGGACTTCAGTCCGTCCGCCATTGTTTCGGATTTGGGACCGGCCGCCTCCCACAATCCGAATTACGATGCGACAGCCACCACAGTGGTCGCATCTTCTATACTTTGCATTGTGGTGGGAATGTGGTCATCAGACCCCGCTGCAATGCAAAATAAAAGGCCCTTGCATATCCCTGCACTACGTGGCAGGCACCATGCGGTGCCTGCCACATGGTGCAGGGATATGTAGGGGGGCACCTTAGGTGCCCCCAGTGCCCTTTCCCCAGGGCTGAAGGGTGGCCCGCTACGGGCCCCCCTTCCGTTTCCGCCTGCCTTTTTATGGCGGGTTGACCACCGCAAAACGACCGGTGGAAAGGGATATCATAATCCCAACGGCTGTGCCTGCCAGGCACCACCGCAATGCTGGGCAATGTGAGTGCTCCGACAGGCGGTCAGAAAAGGACTGCATGTCGGAACTGTGGCAGTCAGTCTTTCCGACCGCCACGCTTCCCCAACGCTTCCCGCGCCATCATAATATGGTGGGCGGAAAAGCGCAGTCCAATGGCGGAGGGCCCGCTACCGACAGACTGTCGGCGGCGGGCCTTCAGCCATTGTAGTCAGGCCCATAGTTAGGAAAATATTGTGTAAAACTACAATTTCTTTGAACATATTATACATTTTTTATATTTATGTATTGTAAAAAATATTATATATGTTGTAATATTTATTACTATAAATTGTACAATTTTTAACATTTAAAAAAATATTTGTATACTTTGTTACATTGATATATATTTTATATACATTTTTTTGTTTTACATTGAGTTCAATGGGGAATAGTCTTTTTTTAATTTCAATTAGGCGGCCATTTCTTTTTTTAGTAACTCATATTTTTTAGTCTATCAGTGTCGTTTTTGGGTCATTTCGGAAGGAGGAAGGATGCGGTTGGAAGCTGTGTCGCATCGGTTAAGGTAAGTTTATTTAATTACTTTTTTAAGGTTTTAAGGCTAAGGTGAGGGTAGTTAGGTACTGTTCAGGGTTTGTACATCGTGTTTTTGGTTGTTGTGTGGTGAACTAGGTAGATTATTTTATTTGAGGTACGGTTAGTGCGTATTACGGTTAGTGTGTATATTTGTTTTCTATATAGGTAGGATTGTTATGTATTTTGTTGTGCTTTCAGATTAGATCTATATTATTAGATATTTTTAAGATATAAAATATTATTATTATGTGAAATATTTCTTTTTATGAATATATTATTTGACATTATATTGATCATTTATATCTTAAAAAGAATTTGAAGGTTTTGTTAGAAATTAAATGTAGACATTGGTGCTTTTTATGTATGTGTGGAAGTTTTTGCAATGGATTCTAAGTATTCTAGTCCTTTAGGGGGTCATTACGATGGGGGACAGACTTTAGTCCATCCGCCATTGTGTCGGGGAGTGGGACCTCCCACCTACAAGGCGGCGGACCCCCAGGGGGTATTACGATGCGAGCGCCACCGTGGCGGTCGCATCTGCTATATTTAACATCCCTGCGGGTGCTGATAGCTGCAGCACCCGCAGCAATGTTAAAAATGCACTGTTTACATTTCCCTGCTCGTGTGGCAGGCACTAGCAGGCACCATGCGGTGCCTGCCACATGGTGCAGGGAAATGTAGAGGGGCACGTGCCCCCCAGTGCTCTTTCCCCTGGCCCGGGGATTAAGGGGGACTCGCGCCAGACCTCCAAATCCATTTTCCGCCTGCCGTTTCACAGCGGGTTGACCGCCGCAAAATGACCGGGGGAAAAGGGATATCATGATCCCAACGGCGGTGCCTGACAGGCACCGCCGCCATGTTAGCCAATGTGGCTGCTCCGACAGGCAGTCAGAAAATGACCTCCTACGAAACTGTGGTGGTCGGTCTTTCTGACCGCCACGTTTCCTCCCGCCATGGTAATCTGGTGGGTGGAAAACCCCAGTACGATGGCGGAGGGCCCGCCACCGACAGGCTGTCGGTGGCGGGCCTTTCACCATCATAATCAGGCCCTGTGTGTTTGGGTACAGCCTTACTTTGAATTGTAATTGTTTGTACATTGTTTTCGTTTGTTTTGTTAGTTTGGGACATAGTTGTGTTACAGATTGCTCTAGTTTTAGTTGTTGGTAGCTTTGTTCTTTTTGGATCGATTCTAGTAATTTATGTAGGGTAGGTTGGGTTCTTCCCATTGTGGCTTGGAAGGCATTATGGCATCCTTCCACTGCATTATTAGTTTTTGCTTCCTTGTTTCGGGTAGTGTTGTACACATTCCACCATGGAATGTGGAATTTTGGCTGTCTTCTATGTCCAGATCTATGCAGCCTTCCCACCCAGGTATCCTCAAAATAGTCTAGTAGGGGACTTAGTTTTTGTTAATTGGGTTTGTAATATGGGCTTTCAATTAATAAATTGTAGTGTCTGTTCAGCAACTTCTGTTATTGGGACGTAGGCTAGTGCAATTAGTTTTTTTATTCCATATGCAAAGTTGGCGTTAGTTGCATATTCTACACTAAGGGTAGATTTTTGTAGGTGTCTCCATATGCTCTGAATAAAATGGTAATAGCAACCTTGTATTGTTGTGTGAGGGTACTTTTTCAGGATGACTTGTATCATTGACTGTTCGAAGTCTATGATAATTTTTTGTGGGTAGTAGTTAATAGTATTTTGCTTTATTTCTGTTAGCAGTTCTACATAGGTAGTTGTTTGTTTGTTAGGTAATAGCGCATAAATGAAGGCGATGTTGCTATTGTGGTACTGTCCATGGATTGTACATAATTGGTGAAATGGTTTGGGACATATTTTAAATGTACCATCCCTCATCCATGTTTCACATGTTTTAAGTTTTTGTAGGTTTGTGGGAGTTGCAAATATTAGAATTCTTTTCTCATTTGATTTGTTATCATAAAGAAGGAATTGTTCTTCATTATGAGTTACAGTAAGTTCATGTGGTATATGAATTTCACTGAATGTTTTGGGGGCAGGTGGGGTGTGAGTAGTAGATTTTTTGGTTCTATAAACTAATTATTTTTAAAGTTGTGATGGAGGGTAGTTGTCCAGTTACATGTTCAGGTACTCGGGGTAGGATGTCTTTTAGTATTTCTGTTGTGGGTTTCTAAGAGCTAGTGGTAGCTTCTTTAAGGTTTTCTAAAACATCTCTTACTTCTATCTCAGCTATGTTAGGGGGGGTGGTTATGTTCTTTGACATTTGTTATGGTAGTTTCTTTTGTTGTTGTCCTCCCATAACATGCATTTGAGTAGCATTTAGTGCATTTCAAATTAATCTTGTTGGCTGTTTGTTTCTCTTGGGTGTAGACATATCCCATATAACATAGTAAAAATTTCCCTTTTTGCAATGTTATGAATTTTGCACCTTCAGTCATTTTGTTATTTGAGCTGTTATGAGAGATTTATTTAGAAAATGTTAAATATATTATACATGTTTTTATTGTATTAAAATAGTAAAAGTTAAAAAAATACTTACATGTTTTGTTTTGTAGAAATTGTGGTTTTTTTTAATATCTTTTGATGGTCTTTGGATGCAGTGCTTGCTTTTTTTCTGTTGAAGAAAAATGTGATTTTAATTAATTTGTTTAACAGTATTGTTTGTATTTTGGGGAGCGGTTAGTTAGTGGGGGTTTGAGTTTGGATTTTTAGTTCTTGGATTAGAATTTTTTTTATTTATACTTACTTTGTTTGGATGACTTTCTTGTATATTGTTTGCAGTTACTTGGGTATAGTTTGGATATTTGGTAGAGGATAAATAATTTATGATAACATTAGGTTATTTGTTTAGTTTGTTTTGGTTTAGTTTAGTTTTCTTTTGTTATATTATTAAATTATTTTTACTTACTTTGTAAAGTTGAATTACAAGTCTTGGACGTGGCAGTGTGATGTCGTAGAAGAAATTCGGCAGAGATTTAGCTTTTTCTCGTATTTTGCTGGTGTAATGCAGATTTATGTTGATTTTTCATTGGTTTATATAGTGTTTACTTAATTGTACTTTCATTTGTATTGGTTTATTTGTTTTGTAGTTATTTTTGGTTGTTTTTTGTAGGATGGGTTTAAATTGTTTTGGCAGTTATTTCCTTTTTTGGTAAACGCTAATTATTATTTTTAGTTTTTTAATGTTATGTGTATAATTAGTTATATGTTAGTATTTATTTTGTTAATTTATAATGTAGCAAATATATAAAATTTAGTTTTTTAGTAGATTTGTTTGTAAAAATTATTTATTTGATGATGTCAGTTTTGTGAAGTATTTTGTAGTGGTGTTTTATTTAATTGTGATATTATTTTTAGTTATTTATTTATATTGTGTGTTGTTGTACTGTTGTTTATATTAATAATGTTTTGTTTTGTGTTAATTTTATCATTTTGGAGGTGTTGATATTTGTGTGTTTACGATAATTATGCGCTCTATATTTTTGGTTTGGATATTTTTGTTGTTTTGTATGTTTATTTAATGGTTACAATATTATTTGTTACAATATTTCTGTTTCCAAAATTAGATTTATTTGTGTTTTTACTGTCGATATTTTTATTTCGATATTCATGTATTATTTTTATTAAATATAGGATGTCAATATTTTTGTGGTCTATATTAGTGTGTTGAAAACTTTGTTGGCCGATATGAGTAGTGTCGATATTATGTCAGTGATCCGTTCCATTTCAATAGCAATCCTGTTACTACTGTCACGGAGCAGCTGTGAGTGTTGAAGAAGACACTTGGCCACTCGGCTCACAGCAACCTTCAACTAAAGTGTGCTGAAGTCATTCCTGTCCTGTATTTATACCGCGAGTGCGAAGACCTCCTCTCCAGCTTCTAGCTCTCTTTATATGCAGTTT
Source organism: Calotriton arnoldi (assembly GCA_963921515.1). NCBI lineage: Eukaryota > Metazoa > Chordata > Amphibia > Caudata > Salamandridae > Calotriton > Calotriton arnoldi. Next base: position 203,033 of record CAWUFW010018325.1, read on the forward strand.
TTACCATACTTACTCATAGGCCTGTTGACGACTGTTTGAACAATAAATATTTTCAAATCATTATACAGTGTGTAAGATATAACTCATAATCACTTATCTTCTAGAAACTCTATTTGTTTCTAAGCAATAATAATAATGATATCCTCAGTAAATAATTAAATGACATACATGCATTGGCATATGTTTGATTAACAAATTTTAATGAAACAGTTCCAGAACAAAACAATATATTACGATTGTGAATTGAATAAAATCATTGATAATCATTTCTTGACTATTTGATTAACACACACTGCATACCAAAGTAAGAGGTCTCTGGAGGGAAAAAAAACCTTCTTTATGACAGGGGGAGCCATAGGAAAATGCTGTCCATCATCCCCTTTGGTATCGCTTTGCTCGCCCTAAGTTGTCAGGGTATGCCCAGACGTGGGTCCCTTGCTCACTTTGCCACTGGATTCAAGATAGCCTGGCTGATGAGGGTTTTGAACCCGAAACCGGTCCCAGGATGCTTGTTTCCGGTCCAGGGAAGACATGGCTTGGCAGTTCGGGCTGCACTGTTCCCATGAGGCACAGGGTCAGACTGATTTGCATATGGCCATGTCTGAACTGGGGTGGTGGAGTGAGCTAAAGAATGATGATGGATTAAACCCAGATCATTTGACTGGGGGTGAGTGTTTGACTTGCTCTAACACTCCGTCCATCATCCCCTTTGGTATCGCTTTGTTCGCCCTAAGTTGGCAGGGTATGCCCAGACGTGGGTCCCTTGCTCACTTTGCCACTGGATTCAAGATAGCCTGGCTGATGAGGGTTTTGAACCCGAAACCGGTCCCAGGATACTTGTTTCCGGTCCAGGGAAGACATGGCTTGGCAGTTCGGGCTGCACTGTTCCCATGAGGCACAGGGTCAGACTGATTTGCATATGGCCATGTCTGAACTGGGGTGGTGGAGTGAGCTAAAGAATGATGATGGATTAAACCCAGATCACTTGACTGGGGGTGAGTGTTTGATTTGCTCTAACGCTCCGTCCATCATCCCCTTTGGTATCGCTTTGTTCACCCTAAGTTGGCAGGGTATGCCCAGACGTGGGTCCCTTGCTCACTTTGCCACTGGATTCAAGATAGCCTGGCTGATGAGGGTTTTGAACCCGAAACCGGTCCCAGGATGCTTGTTTCCGGTCCAGGGAAGACATGGCTTGGCAGTTCGGGCTGGACTGTTCCCATGTGGCACAGGGTCAGACTGATTTGCATATGGCCATGTCTGAACTGGGGTGGTGGAGTGAGCTAAAGAATGATGATGGATTAAACCCAGATCACTTGACTGGGGGTGAGTGTTTGATTTGCTCTAACGCTCCTTCCATCATCCCCTTTGGTATCGCCTCACACACTAAAGGCATTTTTTTGAATATGGAGGACCCAGAATATATACAACGCAACCTGGTCCCACTTCAACACTTACAGTGAAAACTCCATATTAAAGACGCTAACCTCTCTGAAACCCTCCAATCATTTCACAGACCCGCTCCCGGCTAATTACTTAAAAGACTTCATCCCTCTGATACTACCTCTTTGGACCAAGATCATAAATTCGTCCCTCCTGCAAGGATCCATTCCAGACATCCTGAAAACTGGTCAGGTGTCGCCTATCCTAAAGAAAACAACAGCTGACCCCTCGGACCCAAATAACTATCGTCCCATTTCTAACATACCTATGCTAGCCAAACTCCTGGAAAAATGCGTTAACATGCAGCTGAACAGCCATATTGATCAATTCAACCTGCTTAACGAATTTCAATCAGGCTTCCGAACAGGTCACAGTACCGAATCAGCCATGACACACATAATCGACGACGCTCTAAAAATCCTGGACCAAAACGAAACCTGTTTACTTATCCTACTCGACCTGTCATCAGCATTTGACACCGTCAAACACGGCAACCTGCTTGAACTCATGAAACACAGAATGGGAATGTCTGGAACTGTATTTAACTGGTTCGCCTCTTTCCTCCAAAATAGATCCCAAAGATTCAAGGTCAACCAATCCCTGTCCAACCCCATGCCTGTCACTTTAGGAGTTCCACAAGGCTCCTCCCTCTCACCCACCCTTTTCAACCTATTTATGGAACCTCTTACCGATCTCCTCAGTCTCGCCAAGATTCACTTCCATATGTATGCAGACGACACCCAAATCTACATCAAGATCCACTCACTTGATGACATCAAATCGCTCAACACCACACTACAAAAAACCCAAACATGGCTAGCCGAAAACCATTTGAAACTAAACTCCCTCAAAACGGAATTCCTCTTAATCGCTCCCCCAAAAAAACTCCCCCATCCTGGATTGGCTGAAGCACTTAACAGCTCTCAAAGGACAACCTCTCATCGTCGACTCAGCGAAATCGCTAGGTGTAACGCTTGACAGCAACCTAAAGATGCAGAAGCATATCAGCGCCTCCACAAAAGGAGCTAACTTCCACTTGAAGACCTTGCGAAAACTGAAACCCTTTCTGCCAGCCTACGATTTCAAACAAGCAGTACAAGCCCTAGTAATCCCTAGAGTGGAATATGGGGCGGTAACCTTATGCGGCCTACCAAGGTCATCGACAGCCCCACTAAGAGCCACTATCAACTCAGCTGCGAGACTCATTACGCGCTCAAAGAGAAACTCTCACATATCCCCTGACCTGAATGCCCTCAACTGGCTACCGTTTGAAGCTAGAATTCATCTGAAAATCGCTTGTATGACGCACAAGGCCTTACACCACAACTCCCCGCACTACCTAGCTCAGAAATTGGTGCTCTCTGCGGGCAACAGAGCCTCCAGGAGTGCCAAGACTCTTCTTCTAAAACCACAACGATTCGCCAAGAAAAAAACCTATAACCGATCCTTCTCTGGTATGGCTCCTAGGATCTGGAACGCTTTGCCCATTGAAACAAGAATGAACCCGTCCACTACCTCCTTCAAAAAAGAAGTGAAAGCGATCCTTATGGCTAAATTCACGTGATCTCTCTGTCCTTTTACTGCATATTATTATTAGTTCTGTGTTTATGCTCCATAGTTGTCCTTTTGTTTTCACGCTAGTTTATTGATACGAGTATAAGCTGCTTATAGCTGTTTCACCCTTATCTTTGTGTGCTATACTGTGTTTTCTACATAGGACTTGTAAAGCGCTCTGATACTCGCAAGGGTCTTGTTCGCGCTATATAAAACCTTCAAAATAAAAAAAATTACAAATTAAAAAAATATATGGGTGCGATGAATATTAAAATCCTGATACTTGCATTTTGTATGTTATCATTGACATGAAGGGTGATTTGTAAGTTGATATAATGTCCTAAGTGGCCAGGGTTGTGCCCAGACTGGTGTCCGTTGCTCTCTGTGCCGCAAGATTCGAGCTATACCTCACTGGCGAGGCGTAACAGTGGTGTAACAGGTTTGTGTTCCCTTTTAGAGAGGGCATTGCCTGGCAGTTCAGGATGGATTTTCCCATAAGAAGCAGAGTCAGTGCTGACTTGCAAAAGGCAGACTTCTGTCTACAGTGTCACAGTGGCTGAAGTAATTGCTAATAGACTAGACTATTTTTAAGCATTTCTCTTTTCATTTTTTGTGTATTTGAATTAAAGTGAAACCCAACAGAAAACATGCTAATGGCGCAATGGCATTACCGTTTGGGGGGGGCATCATGAAAAAAGAGTCAACTCTTATGAAGTGTTTTCCTTGGCACAATTTGAAGATAATTGAATTAATGCCATTGCTGGACCTATGAATTTTAGTAAATGTATGTGAAAATTATGCTTTAACATGCACATTTTGAAACCATTTCTTTCAGAATTTTCTTGGAGGAGATCACTTCACCCTTGGGATCATTTGCTTAACTCACTCACCAGAATTTGAAGCAATTATTGCACTGCACAACTTTCAAAGATCACAGGCTGGCACTGCAAACCATGATGAGCTTTGACAACTGAAGGAATCAGATGCAGATTCCAAAGAGCTGTACGCATTTTTGCCATGAATCAAGCAAGGAGGAGCTAAAATCAAACCACCCTTATCTGCCACATAGAGCCCTTTGCTGAAGCCATCTATGAGGATTAGAAAGAGCTGGTATGGAGTGAGCTAGCCTAGGAAAGGACTGAAAGACCAATGCTGACCATAAGCTTTCAGATTGGTAGGGTGCAGATAGGATTGCAATGCTGCCTCTCGCTAAGACATACCCATAGACAACAAAGGTAAAATCTGCAAAACATCACATCTTGAAGGTGGACTAACCATTGTCCACAAAAAAAACCAATCAGATTGAGGGAATTCAAGCCGCTTATGTGAATTGACATTCAGAGCAATGTTTTCAGTCACTACCCTACATGTGTACTGATTTTACATCGCTCCCTATAACCTAGAATTCATTGAACCTTTCTTGGAGCTTGTTAATGAGATTAGAAAGGATGTGCAAAATTAGGATATTTTACTCTTACGTATTTAAGCAAAAAGTATGCAAAATTACACATATTAACATGAAATTTGAATTCGTGAATTTGCTGTATATTTTAGCATGATATGCACCCTAGTGTTAATTTTTGGGACAAAGACATAAACAACAGCTATTTGCATTTTGTTATTTCAATGTGTTTGCAGTATATTTTTTCCACAAATGACACCATTCACACTAAGGGGTTTATTTACAAGCCCACCGCACTGTGCCACTTTTTCCCATATTAAAAGTGAGGTACCGGCGGCGCAAGGGGCTTGTGAATAGGCCCCTAAGTGTTTTACTACTCATGGCACAATCTAAATATTACCTAGTCATTGATATTACTGTAATACTTTACATGCTGCATGTTTATAGGATTCAGCACACAGTTTGACCTCTCTCAAATTCTTCTTGGTAATGGAATTCTGCCCTGTCACCTGGTCAGATCATTAACCCGATTTCCTTCAAACTTTACGGCTCTCACATAATGATAATTCGCCACCACGCAAACAAACAAATAAACTGGATCATGTTCACCGAGTAAATCCTAATGCAACTGCCTGCAACATCACTGTAGACCAGAGTTCTTCAATCTGTGGGGCGCGCCCCCCTAGGGGGGCGTGACACCATCTCAGGGGGGGCGCGCACTCCACCCTAAAATCTTACCTTTGTCAAGCTAAGGAGCTAATTGTCCCAGGAGGGGGTTAATTCGTAGAGGTGAAATGCTTCAGCTGCAGTGGGAGGCAGGGAGTCTCCTCTGCTAAAACCAAAAGCGAACAAACAGACAGCTGTCTATTCCTTCGACTTGGATTTCATAGCAGAGGAGACTCCTTGCCTCCCACTGCTGCTGAAATGACTGTCTGTTCATTGCTTTCAGTTTTAGCAGAGGAGACTCCCTGCCTCCCACTGCAGCTGAAGCATTTCAGCTCTAGGATTTTAACCCTGTCCTGGGAGGGTTAGCTCTTCCCAGAAAGGAGACAAAGTTTCTTTTAAAATTGCACAGGCAGGCGCCCAAAGCCCACAGGGCTAAAAGGGCTTCAAGTTGCCAAAAGAAAAATACCAGCCATGTGTTGTTTAAACAGCCTGCAAATTGCTTGTCTTGACACTAAATAGGGTTATAAATAAAGACGTATGTATTCATTTGTAATGTGACTTTTCTGTCTTTGTTCCCTTTTATTATCAGTCATGTATTGTTCAGGCAGCCCGACAACACAATTAAAAGTGCTTTCTATTTATATTCGCTGTTCAAAGTATGCACAGATAAGTGCTGAAAATACAGCTTTAGGTGATTCTTTATTTTTGTACCACCTGGGACATCAAAATAATGAGCTGGCAACCCTAATCACAAGACTGGGAGTTTGTTGCAGGATCAGCACATTATTTATTTCCTCCACCCTCGATCCCTGGTTAATGCAATAATAGCAATAGTTTAACATAACTGAAACCTTACGCTGCCATCAATAACATCCTGAGTTACTTCAAGTGTCTGGGAATGCACACTGCATTCAGACAACTCACTCCTCATTCTCGCCCTTCACTTTCACGCTCACCCTGCACTCACAGCGATCACAATGCACTCACACTGATCACCATGCACTCACACCATTCACCTGCTCAACCTGTACTCAGTGATCACTCTGCACTCACAATGCATTTGCGCTGTTCACCCTGTACCTCACCCTGCAGTCACACAAGCACACTACACAACCTGTCACTCATGTGACACTTCACTCACCTGTCCCCCTCACTGCTCAATCTGCAATCTCACTCAAATAAGCCCATCAGTAACCATACATTAATTCGCCCCACTCTGCACTCAAATCCGCACGCAAATATATATGGTCACCTCACTCACCCTGCAGTCACTCCTCTTACCCTACTCTCACACAGTCGCATGGCTCACCATGCACTCACATGGGCACTCCTGCCACCCACACAGCGCAAAGGTTGAATATGCCTGCTACAAAGAACGTGTACCATGCAGATCAAAAAACTGAGTGTGAGTAAACTATTAGTAGCGCTATAAAAAAATGAAATGTTTGTCAGAAAGGTGCTATCGAGAGATGAGGAGCATTGTTGGTGAGTGGTAGTGAGGGAATTCATGGAGAAGAAGGAAATGGGGGAGGAGACGCCAAAAAAGACTGTTGCGCAGTGTGCGACCATTGCTAGGGCCAGCCCTGGCTGGTAGCGTTAGCCCCCACCCGAAGTTCGGGTCTAGTTGCGCCCCTGTACACAAGTATGGGCATGTCGTACCCCATCAAGGTTTTCATCCTAAATTACAAAAGGACACATTTACATGCACTGCAATCCAGCCTTTCAGGGGGCCCCATGATAGAGACAGCTCTGTTTTTGCCCTGATGGCCTGGAATAATTCCTAAACAGATTCTTGTAAATCTATTACTATTTGCAGAGAAATGTGTTTGTTTCATGCAAAAACCAAAAAAAAAAAGTTTATTTTAGATCAAAACGAGTCCTCACATATGAGAAATTGGAGGATATCACAGATATTATTCGCTGTAAAATTAGAGGGCTGCTGCTGTGTTACAAGAGTGAAAACACACATCACTATCTCTGAATATTAGATGTAAACGCTTTTAGAATTACGCCCATAGTGCCTGTGCACCGTTAGTAGCCTGGCTAAAGAGGGTATGGCAGAGTTGAAAGTAAATCATTTAAACTCAAAGCTGTACTGAACAGGGGCCCCCAAAATAGTTTTGGCCCAGGGCACCCAAAATCCTTAACATGTCCCTGCCACCACAAAGTCTGTCAGACAACACTGCTCTGAAGTAAAAATAGACAACATCATTAATTTATTATTAGTTCTATTTTTTTTAAACATAAGCCCGACATGTGTCCTAAACCCCCACTGCTTAAAGCAAGCAACTTATCGTACCACTAAGGAATCCTCAATGAGGTGTTCGTTCAGCGCCCTCTCTGTGGACTTTCACCTTTGTCTTTGGATCCATACCTGGTTGGTGGGCAATTATCCCATTATAATGCTGCCTAAAACGCTGGTTAATGACTTCTAGAGAAGAATTGTTCCTTGTGTACCAGCTCTGAGCTAGGGAGTGCTCGAAAAATCTGATAACAGTGTCTCCCTTAGAGTCACTGTTTTGGCTGAAAATGTCTGCAGAATATTCAGCTTTGAGAGAAACTGCTATCAAAACTCTCTTGCCTTTCAGCTCGTCCTATTTATGTGAGATTGGGTTCTCAACACTTGCGGTGTTAAAGACTAAGTACCGTTCAAGACTGGATGTGGAGCACAACCTGAGGATGGCATACAACACTCTTATTGTGTTGAATATTATTTGCCGCATATGGCCCGGGATATGCGCGTGGCGGTCGATTATGTAGTGTATCAGATTCCAGAAATTTCTGACAGGTGGTGGGGGGGCCCGACATCTAAAAAAATTCAGCTGTGGGGGCTCAACCTACAAAAGTTTGAAGACCTCTGCTGTAGACAGTCGCCACACTGATTTTAATCAGGGTGGGAGGCAGGATCATTAAAATTAGTTTCCCTGATCCTCTTATTTCCCTGTTTTAATTCGCATGGTCTACTAGAACCCACATCACAGCACATCTACACTTTAGGGCCCCTTACACACACCGCAGCAAACGGCAAGGAATAAAAGATCTCTGCCAAAGAGCCCCCACTGAGGGTGCCCGTCGGGTATTGCAGCGCCGACCCGACGAGGAGCATGCCTGATGGTGAAGCATGACACCCAGCGGGCTGGGTGTGTGAGGGCCCTCATTCCGAAAGGAAGGATTCCCCATCCTCCCTCTCACTATTGGATCTCGCCCCATGTTTGCTCACCCCCTCCTTAGGAACTGCATACTCCTTTTGTTTGTTACTAGCAATAGCTTGACAGGTCACTTTTGAAGCCACATCCACAGCTCTCTGAACAGTCCATGGGGAAAGACCATGTTTCCATCAGCAAAAACATCTCACATATACCAAGCAAGAGCTACAGCTCAAGGATGGCTCAACTACTGACTGTACTACAAAAGAAAAGACAGAATATGACAACACCTCCTTCACAATCATCCAGTCAGCCAATCATTTCCGCTTCCAAATAGTATGATACGTATTGGTAAGATCATTAATACCACTTTCTACAAATTGGTAAGTAGATGTTCTTGGCTGCATCTACCCTCACAGTTCAGGAAAATAACCTACATTGCTGAAACGCATGTCATATCAACTGTGAAATATGTTTTTGATTCTTACATGTATAGGACTTTCATATCCAACACCCCTCCAACCGTATTCTCCTAAAGAATGCTGCACTATAACACAGTATATTCTCCATCTGTTCATTGAAGTCAAAAAGCAATTATCAGAATGTCCAGGACCTTTTCTGAGAATCCTCTGAAAGAAGTCAACCCAGAGGGAAAGACTTATAGAAGGTTGTGGCCATGGATTGCTTGAATAAGGAAGTTTAAATGAGAACAAAAAAATGTGGATGTGAGGTTTATAAACCTTTATGTAACATGTAGCTTTATGTAGTTATCTTTATGGAGGAAAAGTCTCCTTATAATGCTGCAGAGGGGTGATTTGTCTGGACGCTCTGGTGTTACCTGAGAATAATGTGTATGAATTTTTGCCTTGAACGTATTATCAATCAATTATTCAGGGTTTAACAAGTGTGACTAATCACCCAATATGGTATTCACGCGCTTGCAGGCCCCTGAGGCTTATTCGAACAGTCGGGTCTTGAGGGCCATTCGTAATTCTGGAAGTGAAGTGATGATCCGGAGGTGCATGGGGAGGCTATTACAGGTCTTTGCTGTGATGTGGGAGAAGGAGCATTATCTACTTCTGCTTTGGTAGATGTAAGAGTATGGGCAAGTGAAAGGGAGGCAGAGTGTAGTCTTCTCAATGGGTGGTGGAAGTTCAGGCAGTGGTTAATGTAGGCAGGTCCTTGGTTGTATAGATCCTTGTGTGAGTGGGTCAGCAGCTTCAATTGGCATTTCTTCTGTACCAGGAGCCAGTGGAGTTTCCTGAGGTGGGGTGTGTTGTGAGTTCATCAGGGAAGGCCAAGGATGAGTCTGGCTGCTGCATTCTGTATGGTCTGAAGTCACTGTAGATAGCGTGTGGAGATTCCTAAGTAGAGGGCATTATGGGACTATACTGCTCTTGAACAGTCCCAATAACTGAACTCTAGAAAATGTTTGTCCCGCAAAAACACTATAAGAATGACTGTCTTCTGCGCTTAGTCTACTCTCTCAGATGCTGTCCATCTTCGCAGCACTTATAGTGAGGTAGTGACATTCTTGAAGCTTGTCTGGACAGACATTCAAAAAACATCAACACAAGCCAGGTCGTCATGATAACTTTTCAACAATTCACGTCATTGACTATTTAGACCTTAACGGTTCTTAATTAGCTCTTGAAATGCATGAGCATCATAATTCATGCATTAAGTGAGAAGTTAAGGCCAGAATCTGTCCTTTACAATGGCCTTTACGGACACATCAGATAGATATGACTAATGTGGGTGATGTACGTCAACACCATATCTTCTTTCTCCAGAGCTTTTGTCTTACACCTAAAGATATAAATCCTGTTACTGAGAAATGACTCTTCCTGCTCTTAGTAGGGACCGTGGGAAATGAAATGATGAAAGAGACTTCTTTCATTGGTGGTCAAAGCAGACCATCAGGCAGTCCTCAAGTGCAGACAAAGTCCCTGTCTGCATCACTTTGTTTTGTTGTTCTGCCTCAACAGGAGTACTGTTGTTGTCTTCATTCTGGTGATCATTCTCAGCAAGGGGTTCGGGTGATCCTGAAGAAGAGGAATCTGCTGGATCTAAAACCTCCTCTGATATTACCCTCTCACCAGCGTCTGCATTTTGTTTAACGGCTGCCAGTAAAGACACTGTGGCCTTTGGTTGCTGCCTTAAAAGAGAGGCTAGAGATGAAGTGAAGGCACAACCTGCTGCACTTACACTTTCAGCTTTGTCTCTTCTCCACGCCTGTCTCTCTAAGGACAGTCAGAATTTACCTGATGCCCCTTAGCCCTACTCCTGCTCATAGTCTCCAAGATGTTAACAGGAAGGTAAACTTTCAAAAATACCAGTAGCATCATTATTTTTGAAGATTTTATGGTTTGCTGCCTATGGTCTAGAGCCCACTCCTCCTATCCCTTAAAATGTCTCTGGATATTGCGGCATGGAGCATGCACTAACTGGTAAGTTCAAAACACACTCACCACGTTGGCAGAGACACTATCTACTTAAAACTCAAGGGTACATTGCACACTGGTGCATGCCAGATATGTGTGTGTGTGTTGCTGCTCTCACTTCTCCCAGTAATGGAGAATGCAATATTTCAGGTCTAGCAAGTTACTCAAAGCACATGACATTCTACAACTGTTAATGGAAAATAATTTTTATTCTGGCTAAATACCAATTTAAAAAAATCTGTGCCTCACCTAACAGATGTTTTATTTTCATGCAATGTGGGTGTTTAATGCTATTGTTGTTAGGATGGGAGAATTTAGCCTCACCTTGACACCCCTTTCATGAGCATAGTCAGGCTTCTCAATTCCTGTCTTGAATTGTTTTAGTGCCTGCTGTAGACAAGACCCCCAACGGATATAAATGTAACGATTGTTTCACTACCAAGCCCTCGAAATCCTGCACATCGCCTGAAGAAATTCAGTGCACCGGGGAGCATAACACCTGCGCCAGCTTCACTGGAACATCAGTCAGACCTGGTGAGATACGCAGATTTTCGTCATTATGAGTTATAATTCCAACTGTACAAACCGTGGTTTGTGGTCCTTTTGTTTCAAACTAAATGCTGTCCATAATAATTAATTGGAATTATTGACATATAATCCAACAGAATATATTCTGCCTGCACGGTTCTACTAAATACAAAGTAGAAATCATCTCCCATTGACCAAATATACCCTGATGATGTGGTATTTGTATAGCATAAACCTAGACAAAATGGCAACAAAGTGTACAGTGTCGAAGGCAAACTAAACCAAGGCTAAACTTTGGAGCGACCCCGGTGTTTGGGAAACAGAGTCTAAGACACCTGTGTAGTGTTGTGTAAATAAAGAATGACATAACACTTTTGGTTCCTGATAGACTCCGTAGACCTGTGTCGTAGACGTTGGAGGGTAATAAAGTGAACAGGGGTGTAGAATGTTGAATACTTGCTTACACGCTGAAGAATAAAGACGTGTGTTTTTACACTCCGCAAGTGGCGTGTTCATTGGCGAGTAACCAGGCTGGGTAGGACACTATAACCTGGAATGTGTGTGTCTTATTAAATGCATTCCAAGCCCAGATAGCTGCTGCTGCACTGCACCTTGACAGGGTCATCTGGCTCCTTTATCAGCTTGGTCTTCACTGCATTGGTTGGTGATTGTCAATGTATCAGTTAAAGACTATGTGCCAGATTTACGAGCCCGCTGCGCCACCAGTACGCCCCTTTACACGCAGCATTTTGCGTGGAAGGGGCGTTCAATGGGTGTTGCTGTGGGTGTTCCCACGCAACACCCATGGAACCAGACACATTTCCAGATTGACGAGGAATCATAAATCTGGAAATGCGTGTGAATGCTACGCCTCCCAGGGGAGGCGTAGGGAGGCGCAACGAGGAGAAATGTTTTCATTTCTCTCTGTTTTTTCCTCTTTCAATGCGTGCTGCATTCTACAGCACGCATTGAAAGAGGAAAATGCCTGTAGTGATTGTTTTTGTGCAGGAAGGTGCCCCTTCCTGCACAAAAACAATCTCCCTACGACGCAGGCATCCTTGCACCATGGTGCTAGGGTGCCGGCGCATGGCTGCCATTTGTGCGCCAGCGCAGGGGGAAGCACAGAGGTGCGACATATTGTTGTAAATATGTTGCATCCCTGTGCTTTGAAAGTGACTCAGTGCAGCGCAGCCAAATGGCTTGGGGAATGCACTGTGTCACTTTCATTGTAAATCTGCCCCTTTGCATATAGCTGCTTACACTTTTAAGGGATATGGCTACCCATTCCTTAGAATAACACATGCACCCCACAGCAGTCAGCGTTATTCCTCCTACATATTGAGTACAATTCAAATTACACACCATGACATGGCGTGACAATGCTCAACAGCACTATGATAACTTAGGCTTGAAAACTTCTTTGGTATGATTAAGCAGAGTCGGTCACAAGCACAGCCACATAGACTCATTTCAAATCATTCAATCAATTAATCTTTTTTTGGTTTACACAGGAAACCGTAAAAGATAATACAAAAATTATTTGGTCTGACAAAAGAGGGATCTCTCCAGTCTGGTTTCAGATTTGTCCCAGATGGAACACATCTGCATTGGTTGTCATCTCATGGTATCCTCAATATAAGGTAGACCCAGTTCTTTGTGGCAGATAAAGCCGGAGATACAGCGAGCAATCTTAAAACCAATGAATCCTCAGCTCTTTGCATAGTTTAGAAGCATAATTACATTGACTATTATATATATATATATATGATGCACATCTATTATAGGCCTTGACCCTAATTTAGAGGCAACCCTGAAAATAGTACAGACGGGTTGTTAGGCTGCTGGTTCTTAAACATTTAGGGTTTCCAATTTCAGAGCCCTCAAATAAAATCCTCAGGTTACAAAAGCTATCAACTCTGGGTGTCTGTGCACCTATAATAAAAAACTGTTGTGTATGGACACTCCTTCACCATAAGTCATTGTGAATGTTTTATTAAGGATCACCTTTGAATTGATGCTTTCTGTAGGAGAGTAGGATCTGCTTCACATGGGTACCCCCACTTTTTGCTGATGCTTCACTGTTTTTCGACATTAGTCTGGCTGGGGCCCTGCTAATCAGAACCCCAGCCTAGCTGCTTCCTCTCTAAAATGGTTTCCATGTGCCTTAGGCACATCTCTGATTGGGATCTGGAGTGCCTTTATAAGTCCCTAGTATATGGTATACTATGTACCAAGGGCATAGGTACCTCAGAGGCCTGCCAGGGGCTGCAGCATGTATTATGCCACCCCTGGAAGGCCATCCAAACTGACACCACAGGTCTGCTACTGCAGCCTGGGTAAGGTGGTGCATGCACCTCTTACTGTGATATAGGTTACCTATATCACGAAATACATACACACATATAAACCTATAAGTCACTCCTAAGGCAGGCCTTATCAATCCTAAAGGCAGAGTGCATGGTTCCTATGTGAGAGGGTGCCCCTGCATGAGCAGGGCCCCTCTGCAGCGTTCGGAGACCATCTCTGATGCTGTTTGTAGTGCAGCCTGACCATATACTCTTAAGCGCATTATATCCTCGCGGTAAAATGCTAACTTTGGAATGGCTGCACCTAAACATGTCGTGTTTGGTGTCAAACATCTTGGAATACTACCCCCCGCCAATCCTGGCGGCGGGGGTAGCATTCCACCCTTCTAGAGGGAAAGACATGTTAACTCTGACGAGTCCGGTAACTTCTTTCCAGAACCCTGGCATCACAAAATGGATGCTGCTGCCACAGACACGAGTCTGGCCTCCTGCTGCTGGACGAAACTCCGGCAGGGGAGGCCTGGACAATAGGTTTCCTGTCCCAGGGAGGTGTGACCACCTCCCCAGACAGGATAATGTGTATTGGGGCTGGGCGGGAGCACTTTCGGGTGCTTTGAAGTCCTGCACTGGGGGCACATTTGGTGTCCCTGTGCATACCCCAGTTCAAACCGGAACAGGGGCTTGCAGCCCCTGCTTTGGCGCGAACTGGACAAAGGGAAAGGGGTGTAGCCACCCCTCTGCCCTGACCCACCCATAGGTGGGGCCACAGAGTAGTCCAACCCCTATTTTTAGAATAAAGGTAGGAACCCAGTCCTTAGGACTTTAGATTATACCTGGACGAAACTCTGACACTGAATCCTGGACCTTCGACGCTCTACGACAAGATTAGAGGACTGAAGAATCTCCCTTGGGGTCAAGGAGTGACTCCCCTGCTTGGCAGGCACCAAAGAAGCATCTGTCCGGTTCGCATTTCTGAAGCTCCCGTCGGACGCCGAAGTCATCGCATCACCAGAGGTAGATTCTCAGACTTCCCCGAGGCTACCCTGAGTCCCCAGCAAAGCTGAGGCCCGTGGCTATCGTGGGTGACTTGAGACCGTGACCCCTGGACACCGAGCACATTTGCAAGTGCACCATCTTCTGGGTCTCCCAAGAAGTCGTGCTTTGGGCTCCGAGTAGCCCTAGCCTCCAGCACCACCTGCACCGAAGATCACTGGCCCCCACGCCAGAGTGTCCTGCAAGCCAGCTCCACGTGCAGCGTCACGAGGCTCCTTTGCGGTCACTAGCCCATTGGCTAGTAGCCCTTAACGAAGGCCAATCTTTTCCTTACTTGGCATCCTGGTTGCTCCAGGCCTGCTCTCACTTACCCTCGCTGGGTGAGTTCCACAGACCTTGCTGGTCTGCACCATCGACGATCTACATCTTACTCAAGACTTGCCGTTGCCAAGGCTTGTTGGGTCCAATCCGGTCGCAGACACCTCAGCACTCGACAGACATCGAGCACCAGCCCGAATCCTGCTCCTGGTTGCCGACAACGCCTCCCGGACCTCGTGGCTGAAGAGTCAAGACGACCGTCAACGCACCTGAAGCACTCGACATCGGTGGGCATCTGTCCATCGCCTTCCTGGTCACTGGCTAGTGACCCAGACTCTGTCCCCTCTGCTTTCAGGTTCACCAGAACTCCGATCCACTCTTGGATCCACCCGGACACTTTTCTCTTGGCCGCCAGCAGCACTTTGCAGCAGATCGCCATTCGAATCGACGACGAAACCCGACCCCGAAAGGCACCTATGCACCCGGCTTCCCTGGGTGAGGTAACACAAGTACTCCGGTGCTCCCGTGGGTAGAGACTCTTCAAAGTCCTAGATCTCAAAGGGTTTTGTCCTAGTCCTCTTCTAAGTGTCTCTTTCCTCTATTTTCCCGATCCCGACTTTCTCCATAGAAGTTAACGGCGTATCGCGGTTGTGTATTTACACTGCACGCGTCTCCCGTGGGTCCCCTGTGTCACTACCTTGGGTGGTTCCTTGTGGTCCAAGCACTTCTAGAGGCTCTAGGCCTAGTGTCTAGTTCAGTCGTGGTTCGCATACCACTTTATTGGTATATGGTTTGGTACGCCCCTAGGGCCCAAACGTGTATTTGTGCTATTACTGTGATTTAATATCTTATAACTTATGTACTTGAACTCTAGCCTCATAAAGAGACTAGAGGGGTGTGTTTAGTAATAAATACATATATTTTGAATATATACCTGGTGTGGTGCTCTTTCATTTGGTCACTCAAGAGATTATAGACTGGTAAAACAAGCTGCTTTACATTCCTTCAAGACTTAGCCTGAAGGCTGCTCTCCATAGCTACCACTAGGATAGCTTTCAATAAGGTTGTCTTTAACCTATCTACCATAAGAGTCGATTTGGACTGGTGCAAGGTGCCCACTATAATTAGTGGACAGCATATGCTAGGCCAACTTCTCACATTGGTGTGCAGCGTGTGGGATTCCAGCTTGCTATTGTTTTACCAGATAATCTCAATTGAATCGATCAACTGAAAACCACTAAAGGTACCTAAGGTACATATAATTTAAGCTTAGAATAACAGTAAGTTCTACTGAACTTAGAGTTGTGTGTTAAGGGATAGCACAACCCTTTCTACAACTCAAGAGAGTTTAGTAGGCCACACTAGAGTAGGTAGTGCATACACCACACCACACTAGTAATGTCTTTAAGGGTAGGATCCAAAGAATCCTTGCAGGAAGCCATTGAGCTTCCACCCTCCAAGTATGATACACTCCCATTCTTGGAATTGAGAGCTTTATGCAACTTGAGAAAAATAAGCACAGGCCAAAGCCCCACCACCCAACACCTCAAGGAGTTGTTGGTGGCTTATGACCTTAGTAAGCCCTTGGGGACTGAAGGGGTAGGAGCTGAGGGTGGGGCAGAAGAAGAGGAGGAGGCCAGGGGTACCAATACCCCCAGCCCCCTCTGAAACTGGCCAGGAGGGTGACAATGACCCTGACCTGGAAAACCCAATCCCTCCTGTGGATGATGATGAGGATGATCAAAATGATGCCCTCTTTGTCCCCCCAGGAAGGATTAAGAGTGTGCCCAGAAGGTCTAGGTCTCCTTCTCAGGAGTCTAACCACTCTGGCACCTCTATAGGGAGCTCTGTCTCATCTCATAGGAGAGAATCCTCTCATGAGAGAAGAAAGAGGCTAGTCCAGTATGAGGAAACTCAGCTGGAACTCAGAAAAAAGCAATTAGCTTTAGATAGAGAATCCCTAGATCTCCTTAGAGAGAGAAGAAAGTTGGGACTAGAGTCCCATGGTGGCAGCCATGTCCCTAGAGATAGGGAAAGGTCCTATGACCATAGGAACCTGAGCAAGATTGTCCCTCCCTACCAGAGTGGGGATGATATCCACAAATATATAACTGCTTTAGAGAGGGCCTGTAAAGTACAGAAGGTCCCTCAGGAGCAGTGGGCAGCAATCTTGTGGCTCTCCTTTGCTGACAAAGGTAGAGATAAGCTCCTCACTGTTAGAGAGGAGGATGCTGATAATTACAAGGTCTTGAAGAGTGCTCTTATTGATGGGTTTGGCCTAACCACTGAACAGTACAGGTTGAAGTTCAGAGACACCCAAAAAGCACAGACTCAAGACTGGGTAGACTATGTGGATTGTTCTGCCAAGGCTCTGGAAGGCTGGTTGATGGGCAGTAAGGTGTGTGACTTCTCAGGATTGTATAATCTGATAATGAGGGAGCAGATTCTTAATAACTGTCAAAATCAGCTGTTGCATCAATACCTGGTAGACTCTGATCTGACCTCTCCCCAAGAATTGGGAAAGAAGGCAGACAAATGGGTCAGGACCAGGGTGAAGCAGAAGGTACAGAACCAAGGTGGGGAAACCAAGAAGCAAGATGCTAAGAACTCTGACAAGGGTGGGGAGAAGGGTAAAGATCAAAAGTCTTCATCAGGCCCCCAAAAATCTTCTTCTGGTGGGGATTCCCAGTCTACCAAAGGTAAAGGCCAAAGAAAACCATGGTGCAAGGTCTGTAAGCAAAAGACCCACTGGACCAGTGATTGCACCAAGTCCAAAGACTCCAGTCCAGCACCCACCAATGCCCCTAAGGCACCTGTTCCCCCTAGTACAGTTGGTGGAAGTGCTCCAGCAAAGGGTTTAGTAGGGTTCACCCTGGGAACTGAGTTGGGCTCTGACTTAGTCAGGGAACTGACTCAGGCTGTGTTAGTCTGTGATGGAGGCATGGATGTGACCTCCACTGTGAGTCCCAGTAATCTGGGCAAGTACAGGCAACAGCCTTTAATTAATGGACGTGAGGCTTTGGCATTTAGGGACACAGGGGCAAGTGTCACAATGGTGACACAAGACCTTGTGCTGCCTGGGCAAGTTATGCTTGGTGAGATGTACCAAGTGACCAATGCTAGCAATGTCAGAACAGACCATACTCTGGCAGTTGTTAACTTCTCCTGGGGAGGGGTAACTGGCCTTAAGAAGGTTGTGGTAAGTGCAAACCTACCAGTCGAATGCTTGCTTGGCAATGACTTAGAGACTTCTGCTTGGGCAGAAGTGGAGCTCAGGACCCATGCAGAAATGCTGGGGATCCCTGCAGATGTGTTTGCTGTGACCAGGTCACAAGCCAAAATGTCTAGCACTGAACAGGCCTTGGATTCTGGAAGAATGGACCAAGTGCCTTCCAAGAGGAGGAGTAGTAGGGTTAAGGCAGTGCCTTCCCCTTGGCTCAGGAGGAAGATCAGTCCCTTGAGGGGGATGATCTCAGCCCTGAAGAAGGAACTGTCCCAGAGGAACTTGAACCTGACCAGGTTGAGTTCTTGGGGACAGGGGGACCTTCTAGGGCAGATCTGAGCCAGGAGCAGCAGAGCTGCCCCTCCCTTGAACCCCTCAGACAGCAAGCTGCTGCTGAGGCTGCTGGGAAAGCTAGTGGTCCCCATACAGTGTATTGGGATGATGGACTCCTGTACTCAGAGAGTAGAGACCCCAAACCTGGTGCTACCAGGAGGTTGGTAATACCTTTGAAGTTCAGGGGCTTCCTATTGACCCTAGCCCATGATATTCCCTTAGCAGGACACCTGGGCCAGAACAAGACTTGGGACAGAATTGTCCCTCACTTTCACTGGCCCCACATGTCAGAAGACAGTAAGGAGTTTTGTCGCTCCTGTGTAACCTGCCAAGCCAGTGGCAAGGCAGGTGGCACTACAAAGGCCCCCTGATACCACTACCTGTGGTGGGGGTGCCCTTTGAGAGGGTAGGGATTGACATTGTTGGTCCCATGGATCCCCAAACAGCCTCTGGGCACAGGTTTATCCTGGTGGTAGTGGATCATGCCACCAGGTACCCAGAAGCTATTCCCCTCAGGACCACTACAGCACCTGTGGTGGCAAGGGCCCTCCTGGGAATCTTCTCAAGAGTGGGCTTTCCTAAGGAGGTAGTATCAGACAGGGGTGCTAACTTCATGTCTGGGTACTTGAAAGCAATGTGGAAGGAGTGTGGAGTGACTTATAAGTTCACCACACCCTATCACCCACAATGCAATGGTTTAGTTGAGAGATTCAACAAAACCTTGAAGGGCATGATTAAAGGGCTCCCAGAAAAGCTTAGGCGTAGATGGGACATACTCTTGCCCTGCCTTTTATTCGCATATAGGGAGGTGCCTCAGAAGGGGGTTGGTTACAGCCCTTTTGAACTTCTGTTTGGCCACCCTGTGAGGGGTCCACTGTGCTTGGTGAAGGAAGGATGGGAGTTACCTCTCAAGCCCCC
This sequence comes from Calotriton arnoldi, assembly GCA_963921515.1. Classification (NCBI taxonomy): domain Eukaryota; kingdom Metazoa; phylum Chordata; class Amphibia; order Caudata; family Salamandridae; genus Calotriton; species Calotriton arnoldi. Next base: position 222,304 of record CAWUFW010018325.1, read on the forward strand.
AAAGCAAGATATAGTGGACTATGTACTTGGTCTCCGCTCCAGGATGGCTGAGTACATGAAAAAGGCAACCAAAAACCTTGAGGCTAGCCAGGAACTTCAGAAGGCCTGGCATGACCAAAAGGCTGTTCTGACTGTTTACCAGCCAGGACAGAAGGTGTGGGTGTTGGAGCCAGTGGCCCCAGCAGCTCTCCAAGACAAATGGAGTGGACCCCACACTATTGTTGAGCAGAAGGGTGAGGTCACTTATTTAGTAGACCTAGGAACACCCAGGAGTCCCCACAGGGTTCTCCATGTCAACAGGTTAAAACCATATGTGGACAGGGCAGACATGGGCTTGCTCATGGCTACTGATGAAGGGCAGGAGGAAGAGAGTGACCCACTCCCTGACCTGCTCTCACAGAACCCTGATGATGGGTCAGTTGATGGTGTAGCCTTGGCAGGCAGCCTCACTACCCAGCAACAAACTGATTGCAGGCAAGTCCTCAATCAGTTTCGACATATGTTTTCACTGACACCCAGTCAGACCACCTGGTGCACTCATGAAGTGGACACTGGGGACAGTCTGCCTATTAAAAACAAGATTTATAGGCAACCTGACCATGTCAGGGACTGTATCAGGACTGAAGTCCAGAAAATGTTGGAATTGGGAGTAATTGAGCCCTCAGATAGCCCTTGGGCTAGTCCAGTAGTCCTAGTACCGAAACCTCACACCAGTGGTGGAAAAAGAGAGATGAGGTTTTGTGTAGACTACAGGGGTCTCAATGCAGTCACTAGGACTGATGCCCATCCAATACCTAGGGCAGATGAGCTCATAGATACTTTGGCCTCTGCCAAATATCTCAGCACATTTGACCTAACAGCTGGCTACTGGCAGATCAGACTAGCTGATACTGCAAAGCCCAAGACAGCATTCTCAACCCCTAGTGGGCATTATCAATTTGTGGTAATGCCCTTTGGTCTGAAGAATGCACCTGCCACTTTCCAGAGGTTGGTAAACACAGTTCTCACAGGACTGGAAGCCTATAGTGCAGCTTATCTAGATGATATTGCTGTCTTTAGCTCCACCTGGGAGGATCACCTGGTCCACCTCAGGAATGTTTTACAGGCCCTGCAAAAGGCAGGCCTGACTATCAAGGCCACTAAGTGCCAGATAGGGCAGAGTCAGGTTGTGTACCTGGGCCACCTTGTGGGTGGAGGCCAGGTTCAACCTTTGCAAAGCAAGATCCAGACCATCATGGACTGGACTGCTCCCACTACCCAGACTCAGGTGAGAGCCTTCTTAGGCCTGACTGGGTACTATAGGAGATTTGTCAAGGGGTATGGATCAATAGTGACACCCTTGAATGACTTAACTTCTAAGAAAATGCCCAAAAAGGTTCAGTGGACAGTTAGCTGTCAAAAGGCATTTGATGACCTCAAGCAGGCCATGTGCACTGCTCCAATTCTGCAGAGTCCTGATTACTCCAAGAAGTTCATTGTTCAAACAGATGCATCTGAGTTGGGGGTAGGGGCTGTACTGTCACAATTGAATGAAGAAGGTCAGGATCAGCCAGTAGCTTTTATTAGCAGAAGGCTGACCCCTAGAGAGAAACGTTGGTCAGCCATAGAGAGGGAGGCCTTTGCTGTGGTCTGGGCTCTGAAGAAGTTGAGGCCATACTTGTTTGGTACACACTTCCTGGTTCAGACAGACCATAAGCCCCTCTTATGGCTAAAACAAATGAAGGGTGAAAACCCCAAACTGCTTAGGTGGTCCATTTCCCTACAGGGGATGGACTTTACAGTGGAACATAGGCCTGGGAGTAACCATGCGAATGCAGATGGACTCTCTAGGTATTTCCACTTAGAACATGAAGACTTAACTGGGCAAGGTTAGTTTAATGTCCCTACGTTTGGGGGGGTTGTGTAGGAGAGTAGGATCTGCTTCACATGGGTACCCCCACTTTTTGCTGATGCTTCACTGTTTTTCGACATTAGTCTGGCTGGGGCCCTGCTAATCAGAACCCCAGCCTAGCTGCTTCCTCTCTAAAATGGTTTCCATGTGCCTTAGGCACATCTCTGATTGGGATCTGGAGTGCCCTTATAAGTCCCTAGTATATGGTATACTATGTACCAAGGGCATAGGTACCTCAGAGGCCTGCCAGGGGCTGCAGCATGTATTATGCCACCCCTGGAAGGCCATCCAAACTGACACCACAGGTCTGCTACTGCAGCCTGGGTAAGGTGGTGCATGCACCCCTTACTGTGATATAGGTTACCTATATCACGAAATACATACACACATATAAACCTATAAGTCACTCCTAAGGCAGGCCTTATCAATCCTAAAGGCAGAGTGCATGGTTCCTATGTGAGAGGGTGCCCCTGCATGAGCAGGGCCCCTCTGCAGCGTTCGGAGACCATCTCTGATGCTGTTTGTAGTGCAGCCTGACCATATACTCTTAAGCGCATTATATCCTCGCGGTAAAATGCTAACTTTGGAATGGCTGCACCTAAACATGTCGTGTTTGGTGTCAAACATCTTGGAATACTACCCCCCGCCAATCCTGGCGGCGGGGGTAGCATTCCACCCTTCTAGAGGGAAAGACATGTTAACTCTGACGAGTCCGGTAACTTCTTTCCAGAGCCCTGGCATCACAAAATGGATGCTGCTGCCACAGACACGAGTCTGGCCTCCTGCTGCTGGACGAAACTCCGGCAGGGGAGGCCTGGACAATAGGTTTCCTGTCCCAGGGAGGTGTGACCACCTCCCCAGACAGGATAATGTGTATTGGGGCTGGGCGGGAGCACTTTCGGGTGCTTTGAAGTCCTGCACTGGGGGCACATTTGGTGTCCCTGTGCATACCCCAGTTCAAACCGGATCAGGGGCTTGCAGCCCCTGCTTTGGCGCGAACTGGACAAAGGGAAAGGGGTGTAGCCACCCCTCTGCCCTGACCCACCCATAGGTGGGGCCACAGAGTAGTCCAACCCCTATTTTTAGAATAAAGGTAGGAACCCAGTCCTTAGGACTTTAGATTATACCTGGACGAAACTCTGACACTGAATCCTGGACCTTCGACGCTCTACGACAAGATTAGAGGACTGAAGAATCTCCCTTGGGGTCAAGGAGTGACTCCCCTGCTTGGCAGGCACCAAAGAAGCATCTGTCCGGTTCGCATTTCTGAAGCTCCCGTCGGACGCCGAAGTCATCGCATCACCAGAGGTGGATTCTCAGACTTCCCCGAGGTTACCCTGAGTCCCCAGCAAAGCTGAGGCCCGTGGCTATCGTGGGTGACTTGAGACCGTGACCCCTGGACACCGAGCACATTTGCAAGTGCACCATCTTCTGGGTCTTCCAAGAAGTCGTGCTTTGGGCTCCGAGTAGCCCTAGCCTCCAGCACCACCTGCACCGAAGATCACTGGCCCCCACTCCACGAGTGTCCTGCAAGCCAGCTCCACGTGCGGCGTCACGAGGCTCCTTCGCGGTCGCTAGCCCGTTGGCTAGTAGCCCTTAACGAAGGCCAATCTTTTCCTTACTTGGCATCCTGGTTGCTCCAGGCCTGCCCTCACTTACTTTCGCTGGGTGAGTTCCACAGACCTTGCTGGTCTGCACCATCGACGATCTACATCTTACTCGAGACTTGCCGTTGCCAAGGCTTGTTGGGTCCAATCCGGTCGCAGACACCTCAGCACTCGACAGACATCGAGCACCAGCCTGAATCCTGCTCCTGGTCGCCGACAACGCCTCCCGGACCTCGTGGCTGAAGAGTCAAGACGACCGTCAATGCACCTGAAGCACTCGACATCGGTGGGCATCTGTCCATCGCCTTCCTGGTCACTGGCTAGTGACCCAGACTCTGTCCCCTCTGCTTTCAGGTTCACCAGAACTCCGATCCACTCTTGGATCCACCCGGACACTTTTCT